>NW_019091704.1:86766-102721 GCF_001949145.1 Acanthaster planci | reverse complement strand
TCCCCTATACCCAAAGCCAACTAGATAAGGCCCCTAGTTCTGTCACTCTCCCCTAACTAGGATGTACCTCCCACCACATCCAGCATTTCCTGAGCAAGCACAACATCAGGGTGTTTGACACAGCTCCTCTCAAGATCCACGGTATGCTGACTTCCCATAAGGACAGGCAAAATCCACACCGCCGACCGGGTGTGTACAAGATCCCCTGCCAGTGTGGCAAAGTGTACATCGGAGAGACCGGTAGGGACCTTCCTACCAGGATCAAAGAACACAAAGCCCGTGGCAAGAAGGGGGACTATGAGAAGTCAGCCATCATCAAGCATTCCCACGCCGAAGACCACACCATCAACTGGGGAGAAACCCACCTCATCATTAGCATCGAACAGTGGTACCCAAGATGCATTAGAGAAGCCCTCGAAATCTCCAAACACCCCACCGTGCCTCAAGACATCGGCTTCTCCATCAGCGACATCTGGCAGCCCCTGCTTACTTCCTGGTCTGATGGATCCTCTATACCCTAGGCCCCCCCACCGCCCATGGGTCTCCTACACCCAGGCAACCTTCCCCAGCCCATGACCAACTGACATGTATCAGTACCCAGGTGGATCCACCAGCTGCATCCTCGTTCCACCTGACTACACAGAAGGATCCGTCACACTCCAGTGCTCCCAGTTAGCTTATAAGCCCCTCTGTCGGCATCTCTTCAGTTTCCTGACGACGGACAGAGCATACTGTCTGAAACGTTGCATTTCTCACGGTTCTTTTCAGAACTTTCGTTTTGTTTTTCGTTTCCTTGCATGGTGCTACAGCAAGCTTTCCACCTTAGTTATCTGTCACCATGAATAGCTTGAAATCCCATTTGGCAGGTTTGGTACCGTACCTGAGGAACTTCTTGTTGAATTTTGTGAGATTTGGGATGCAAGATGTTTGATTCTGTGTGAGTTGGGACACACACGGGTCACTGTGTGTAGTGCCTGGCTTGCTGTACCAATTGTTGGACTATGCTTCATTTTGTCAGGTTTGGTACTGTTCAGTGCAAGTCATCCTATACTGCATAGACCCATCCATACCATATCACTCAAACTCCAACGGGCTAATTCTGTTGTAGTTTATCAGGTTTGGTACAGTAACCTGCATGTACAAGTACATAGACAAGTACATGAACCTGTTGGATTTTGTGAGGTTCAGTATGCTTTCTAGTGCAGGAGCCTAGGGGGTTAGGGTTAATGAAACTTGTATGGGGAGGTCAGACAGAAAGCTGGCACTTGTACTGGGTCTGCCCCCACAATTAATCAATGAATGTGCACAGATCTCAGATATCTCAAGTGAGTGCCCATTACATAGAGTTTACTCTGGTATACTCAATTCTGCTATTACAGTTTAAACAATTTAAATACATGTAGGTACAATCTTTGTTTCTTTCAATGTACTTCTTTTCAAGGGTTGTCAACAAGCATGAGGAATTTTTGAATGACTTTAAAATGTTACTTAGTTGTGTTATCAGATTAAGAGAAGGAACCGTCCATAAATAAAAAAAAAGCCGTTTTAACCATTTCCCGCCGGGTGCTTTTAACCACTTCCTGCCGGGGAGCCCGGTTTCAGGCACCGTGTTTTATAAGCGTGGCTGGGGTCTCTGAAATTGGACAAAGGGAACTGGGCCTTGTAACAAAAGACCGTACTAGGAACAAAAGACCAGGCTGCTGGGCATTACAGACTTTTCTCACTCTCAATAGTGGAGATAACCTAGCCTTGTTTTGAAACAGTGTACCACGGTTTGGGGCATTTAGTGCGAGTGGATTACCACCGGGGACAAAAGTGCTCCACCACAACAGTGATGAGCCACACAGCACCGCTGCGCGCTAATCTGGCCCCTATTGAAAAGAGGTCAGCAGCACACTGTGCCAGGTTCGTGAACAAAAGAAAGTTACATAACACCACACAATCTGGGGTCTTTTTACAAGCTGCAGGCCTGGCTGAAATACTCGGGCGTCAATAGAGTTTGTCTGTCTGAATAGAGTGGCCACCAGGCAGTAATTTGTGTGGGTGTAAACGTCCATTAAACGAAATGATTAATTTTTGAAGATTTTTGAAAACTGAAAATCTTGAAAAAGTCCTGATTATGTGCACTGCATTTTTCAAACCACCCGGCAGCGAGTGGTTAAAAATGCAGTGCCTACATACGGGCAATCTTCAAGATTTTCTGTTTTCAAAATTCTTCAAAAATTCATAATTTCATTTAATGGACGTTTATACCCACACGAGTGACTGTCTGGTGGCTACTCTAAACCTCCATTGACGCCCGAGTATTTCAACCAGGCCTGCTGCCCTGTAAAGAGAGCCCAGAATTTTGAGGTGTTATGTAGTTTCCTTTGTACCCAGTGAATGCCAATGGCATCTTTTCAAACGCGGCTGGATTAGCGTGCAGCGGTAACGTATCGCTCATCGATGGGGAGCTGGAGCACTTTTGTCTGTGGTGCTAATCCGCGGGTGCGCTATGCCAAAAATAGTGGTATACTGTTTCAAAACAATCAGGGATTACCTCCGATAAATGCAAGCTGAGAAATGATGGCAATTACCAGCAGCGAGTCTTTTGTTCCCAGTTCCAGCTCTTTTGTCTGATTTCAGGCACCCGGCTATGCATACAAACTCAAGGTACCCAAACCGGGTCCCCCGGCAGCATATGGTTTAAAGGAGTCTTACAAAAGGTAATTTGAAGAATTTGTTAACAACTGATATTTAAAAACTGAATATAATCGAACAATTTGAAACTTACAATTCTTGTTTCACCTTGTGCACCCTTCTCCCCTTTAGTTCCACGCTGAAAAGACATAAAAATATGAATCAATGTGAAGACATACTATCCATTGTTTATGCCATTTAGTCTCCACTCATCAAGCTTTTTAAAAAAGGTTGGCTAGTGCTGTAGTCAGGATGATATTCGGGACTTTACACGAAGGCTTAAAATTTAAATGGTCCACAATGTGAATTTTGATTGGGAAGATGTTTGGTATGAATTTCTACACTTCTCAAATGTAAGAAAACTATGAACATCTCTCTTTGCCTACTCTCAAAGAAAATCAAAAATATATCATGCTTTTCTGATAAATAAGGGCACCACTGTTATGTCATTACAGAAAGAAAAGAACAGAACAAAAGTTGAAAATAAGATAAAGTGTGACACAAAGGTGCATTTTGAAGGTTTTGAGTTGAAAAAATTAATTGCAGCTACCCTAAAACAATTACACTGCCTGGGCCCTTCAAACCAAATCCAAAATGCTTGAGGAAATGAACTGGATATCTATTATATATTGATTTATATAATGAAGTATTTATTCTGAGATTTAGATAATTGAATTACATAATAGAGGTAGATAGGATAAATAAAAATAAAACACAAAGAAAGACAAATGCTAAGAAAGTAAACCCAAAAAGAAAAGCCCCATAACAAAACCACAAATCAAAACAAAATGAAAAACAAAACATTGTATAAAATAAACTTTCACTGAAAAACTGTAATATGCCTACCACTACAGTACCAGTCCCAGGGTCAGTCACCCCTGTGCCTGGATCCACCCCACTTTGGAAAGAACTGTCATCAGGGATCGGTTCTGGGTAGCTGTATGAGTCTGATGAGGAGGATTCAGTTTCACTGTAATAGACAGCTGGTGTTGGTCCCTCCTGTTCACCATTTGTGTCTGGCTGTGTAGTGGGCTGATAAAAATAGATGAATGCATTTTTTTATTAGCCAATAATGGTGTGGGTTTTTGGCAAATTGAAGTATAGGTTGACTTGAGCAAAAGGCACATCGGTCAATTATCTGGGCTAACGGTATGTTCACACATGCTCTTTGTTAATTTTGCTCACATTACTCAAATTGCCTGGTCTGTGCAAAAGTCAGTAATACTACTGCTCTGGCCTTCAGGAAACTTTGATGAAGTTAGTACAACTGAGCCACTTTGGGAGCTGTTACATTGGTAATTTTGTACATTTCCAAGTATAAAATAATAAGAAGCTGTTCCTACTCACACAATGTCAATTGACTCTAGTTGCAAAACTATGAAAGATAAGCTAGACAAATTTAACAAAGACTTGACAATAGATGAAAAGTTAGTTAAGTAAAACGTGGTACTTACAATTTCAGGTTCAAGAGCCCTTTTAAATACAGGCATGGGTTCATTGCAGCTTGGCATGTAGTTACGGCATTGGTCAAATGCTGCATATGGATCCGGTACGATGAGGAATTGTTGAATCTGGCCCTAGATAAGTAGCAACAAGACCAGATTGGTAACACATAACCTCTTATGCACCCAGACTGACAAAAATGTGGCTCTTGACCTTATCATGTAGCATGTCGGAACTCAAGAATTTGGGTGTAATTCAACAGTCACAGATTGCAGTCAAGGCCAGCAGCAGGGAGAGTGGTTCTTGATCTTTGTGAACAGCTACCTCTGTTCACAAAGAGGTCATCCATGTGACTTAAGATACTGGGTTGAAATCAAAGGCACTGTTTAAAATGACAATTTAATTGGAACAGTCCCAGTTATTCTTATATTGGCAGAGAGCAGGGGCTACTTGACATATTGTTAGCATGTATTGGTGTATTCATGAATTCAATATACAACTGCATAATTTTTCATTTGCAGTGGTTCATAATGGGGAAAGCTACGCCATTAGAACTGTATGTCTAACATTGAAAATGGGGAAAACTACACGTATCTCAGTTGCAGTTACAGTATAGACTTATAAGCAGATTTTGATTGGAATAACAGTTCAAACATCTGCTGCCCCCAAGAAAGAAAAAACAACTAACTTATTTTGAATTTTAAACAGACCCGTGGTGATTGAATTTTATTACTGGTTCAAAGCTTGCCTCTAATTTCAGCACTTATTTTTTCTGCATTAAATCTGCCTTTTCAACTGCATTTCTTCAAGAATTTTCCTTCTGGGATAAACAATTTACCACATACTTGGTTAAATAGCAGGAGGTACAAAAACTTTAAGAAATCGTCTTGTGTTGAAGAAAATATTTTTAAGAAATAAAAATTGTAAACAGTATAATATTTAAAATATTTGGTATGCTCAATTTTTTGTGGAAACAAGCATTTTCATCTTCGTCTTGACTAGATAAAAACTGCTGAATAAAGACTTGGTACCAGCCCCCACAGGCCGCGATGATTTTCTTTTTTAGCTTGCCCAATTGGGCAGGTCATGCCATAAATGTGCTTGCCCGAATTAGATCAACACTTGCCCAAGATTTCTCAAAATGCATGATTATTATGGTTATTTAATTTAGGCCTACTGCATGCATGCAGTCTTTTATTAGGCCCCCTAAAATAGTTGTGCTTCCAATCACATGCCTCTTAAAAATAGGGTTGGTAGGTTAGAAATTTTTTTGAGGGGGTCAATTTTTTTTGTCCTGATTGAATGGCATGAACGGGGACGACAGCTTCCAAAATTATCTCAAAAAGTGATGAACACCTGTCTTAATTTACACGTATGTAAAACTTTCTACAGGCGACAATTCATAAGAATTATGGGCAATTCACACAGGGTGACTGAGGCAATCACGATGGCAAACTGGCCAACAATGTATCGTGTGGTAAGCATGCGTGAGGCATCCAGACCATTAGGTGAAAAACCTTGTACCGCGGCAGGAAATTTGTTGAAAGACGCTCACTTCAAGTACCAGCAAAACAGACTCAAATTAAACTCTTGAACACAGAAAAAACACTCATAAATAAGAGACCAAGTTCTGTGAAGGAACTTGCAGAAAACCTCTTGCAACATCGATTTTTTTTATGTGTGGCTTTAGGGATGCGTGCATGTATGGGTGATGTAGAGTAAATGACCAGAATGTACAGTACATGTATAGACTGGTTCTGGTTGCTGCATGTACATTTCTTTGCATGGGCACGGCGCGGCGGGAACCAGAGCAGCATGTATGCAGGTTTTCTCAGTATCCCAAAACATACAAAGAGTGGCACTTCCTGGAAATTCTATGCAATGATGAGAATTAGTTCAACTGGTTGATACATGATGTGCATGGCTTACATTAATCATACATGTAGGTTATTCATAACCAACATAATGTAGGTCAATTACCATCATCAAAATATAATAGAAAAATAACAGACTATAGTTTTCTTATGTGCAAATCAAAAACACATTACTGGTGTCTCAGCTTAACTGTCTCCATCTATTGAAAGTGTTCACCTGCTGAGTGGCAGTTTCTTGAATAACAGTCTCTTGGTTGTATGTCACAGAGCATTTGTCACTTCTTCTTCTTCGTATGGGAATATCGTGTAGAATTTCACGTGTCAAAAATAGAGGCTGGGGAACTTGTTGCCAAGCCCAGTCATCCCACAGGAAGGTCTTATTACAGCCAATTAAAACTTCATGATGCAGAAGTGAAGTGCATCTACCGCAACTTACTTAATACACGTAGGTATGTTTGTTGAACAACTTTGAATGTTGAAGAAAAGTAAGATTATGGTAGTACATAATGATAGAGACATTTCTGATAAAACCTAAGTAAAAGAAGGAATGGTTCACCGAGTGTGATTTAAAGTATAGTTACCATAAATGCAAGCCAGAGGAAATGAAACCGAATCTCAGCTTCATGGATTGAGAGTGAAACTACATGTACAAACAGAGCAGGTAATGAGTTCTCATATATGAACTCAAAAGACTTTGAAGCAATAAGCTTGCCGGCATGTGACTGCCAAAGAATATCATGCAGGAGGCTTTGACACAAGAACTAGTCACAATTACATGGAAATAGGTCTATTACTTTATAGACATTAAATGATATTAATGCAATGTGTTCCCCTGGTTGTAACTCTTGGTACCAGAAATGTATTGGCCCTTGAAGCCAAAACTAAAGGGATCTAGTTTAACACAACATTGGAGAAACGTAAACTATGATAAGTAGCACAAATTATGTACAGGTACATCTTGTCAACAAAATACTCAATATTGACTCACCTCAAAGTGAGTTCCTTGGAAGGAGTTACGCATATCCCGTCCAAAAATAAATATTCCATCTGTCTTAACATTTGCTGGGACACCTCTTGCAAGGCTTGCTGTCTCTGTCACATTGCAATCAGTAATTAGCATTGCATTTTCACCATTTACACTTAATGCTAGCCTGTGCCATCTGTAGGGACAAAAAATAAGAAGTTTAAGATTATTATTACCTTGTCACTCATCTCACCGTACAGTGTGTTGGTCCAATGATTGGAACATTAACAGTATGCATTTCTAAAAACCTTATCCTTGGCTGCTGATTTGTAACAAATGCCATTTTTATACCACATGCATCTGGTGATGACACATTTTAGGCTTTCAAGTGCATTTGGTTACAAAGATCCTGAGCAAGGACAGACATCTGCTAAGCTTGAAGGCTAATAAAATTCAAACTCAGGGACTTGGTCAGAAAGTGTTTTCAACCTTTATATAAAACTTGTTGTGCTGTTTTGCATCCCTTATCAATATGCTGACCAAAAACTGACAAGATATCAACAACCAAAGCATTTTCTTATTTTAAATGGAAAACCCCATATTGCCTGTTGACAGGGTCAAAAAATGAATGCGGGAATGGAAATGTAACCTATATTTTTGTATAGTACACGTACATGTACATTACCAAGTTAAAGTACCGGTACATGTAAGCATCTTTTCCTCTGAATCAGTCATTAAAAGAGGTCACAAGTCTGAAGGCTTCCAAAGTGCGAAGTCAATGTGAATGCGAATTAATGCCTTTTACACACATAAATATGCATGTGACTCACTGTATTTACTTCAGTACTCTACTACACTAACAGAGAGCTGTATCTCACATCACCAGTCACTTTTTATGATTACTAGAATGTCACCATCTACCACCTGTCACACATTCTTTTTTCTTGCCACAAGGTCATGTGCATTTCAGACTTAACAGACATTTCTCTGTCTGAAAAAGATATCTCTATTTCAGAATAACATTTGATGTTTCATGTCTATGTACAATCCAAAAAGTACAAGATCTTTGAAATCATAGAAATCTCTCTCAAAGAAACTACTACTTCATATCTATACAGATACATCTGTGTTAGAGATACCACCATTTCAGTGCTGATGGGTAAACATCTTCCTGCCATTTTAACTAAAACTTACTTGATGGAAAGACACATGGCAACTGTTGAACTGCATATATCCAACTTTTCATTTAAAATCAATTTTCCTTTGGTGAATTTACCATGCATGTATTGTGTTGCTTTCTAGGTAATGCACACAGAATGAAGCATAAGGTTGGAACAATTTAATTAAACGTCACATGGGATTCTAAATTGACAAGCAATGGCATATCAGGGAATGAGTTTGAGATATGAAAAGAATGAAAAGCCAAGGCAGCGTGGTTTGTTTTGATGGTCTGTGGGTTAAGCTGGTACCTGAAGTTGTTTACTTACCTGCACGAGCTGACACCTTTAGGGAAAGTGCAATGGTAAGGTGATGACCTATATATCCTAAATGAGACCAGACTTGGTCACATGTGATTTTTGGCCAGGGACTCTCATATTACAAATACTTGTTAGGTTACAAATAATTGGTTTCTTCAAACAAAAGTACTTCAAAAACCATTTCCTCTACCATAAATATTTTTATAACCCTCCCACATTTTCTTCTGGGATTTATACCCAGTTTTGAATTAAAAGGCCAGTGGAATGTGAGCAGTATCCCCCCCAAAAAGGTACCATGACAAAATTTTCTAACTGGGCTGGGTGAGAGTCTGGAGCATTCTATGCACCATCTGCGCAATACATATCTTACCTAAATAAATATCCAGGCAGCAAGGTCATTTACTTCTTCATCTCCAGTACTTGTCAAATAATGTACATGTACACTAGACTAGCTTGTTTAGTTTTGTCCCTTCATGGAGATGCATGAGTGCATGGAGATGCATGAGTGCATGTAGAATCATCCAACAAAAGAACCAGGGGGGGATGAAAAGGGAAAAATGTATTGTTCTCTTTGTGAAAAAAAGCACTTTGCTTTTTATTTAGAAAAAATAAGTTTTGGAATGTGCAACAGTGATGGATAAGTGATTGACAAACAACACGTTGAACCTTAAGGCAAACATGGCCTCTCTGTCAGCAATTTAGATAGCTGGGGAGTTCTAGAGGAGGTCAAAACAAGCACCCAGCGTGCATCAGTTTCAAAAGTGACAAGAAAATGTTATGCAGCTGTGCACAACAGACAAAGCATCAATCCTCTGTCCCCACGGCCATGCCAAGCTAAAGAAGGTAGATTCAACCTTGGGACCAGAACCCCGACTGCTTTAGAAACATATGCCTCCTTAACGGGTTTGGTTCATTTAGAAAACTGCCTTAGCAATGATTCAAACAGTGCCAATAAGTTTGTATGTCACAAATGTTTGTATATTAAAAACATTAATTGCATAGGGAAGAGGGCAGCTGTTTAGTCTGTTTGATGGTACTGTACATGTACATATCACAGTTGTGTGTAAGAGGTATTAGCATGAGAACCAGTGTGTGAACCGTCATGAGCGTGTTCTCCTTGGATTACCTTGGGAGGCTATAGTTGTGCACCACTCCAAGCAGTCAGTATTTTGTGTAAGTCGTCACTGTTTCAACAAAGAGCCCCATGGAAGATTTTGAAGAAAACTGCTTTTTGAGATAATCCCCCCCAAAGTTTCTACTATTTCAAAACTGTATGAATACGTTTATAGAGTAGAAACCCACAAATGAGTCTTTAAGAGGTACAGTGGTGAGCAAAGTTATTTGAACATGACATTTCAGTTAGATGTAATTTAGTTCCATGTGTTGAAATGGCAATCAATACATTGTATATCCATGAAAAGTCCTTGAATACATGTGCAAAATATTGACACTCCTGAAGAAATTGATATCTAATTCCTTACAATGCCTGGTTTACATTTTCACCTGTATTATATAATTATAAGTAGCATAGCTCACTTTAATATACATGTATTAGTATACTTCCCCCAGCGTGCTTTACAGTTGGTAAAAGGTATTAATTTTTATACCTTTCACCCATGGGACTTGATACCGATCCCGACCTTTAAAGTATTATTTGTCAAAATAATTGAAAAACAAAACAAAACAGCCTCCCCCCCCATATGCCACTGAGTAGCTCCATCCAGCATCATACAGGGCCTTTATTCTTGTCCTTTGCTCAGTTATAAGTTCCTTCTTTGCCCTTGCTATATTCAAGCTGTGGTGATCTGTCCTCTGGGCTAGTTTCAGTGGCTTTAACCTTTCTCTAAATAGGGGATTTTCATGATGTATTTAAAATTTCATGCCTTCTTTCTTGACAAAAGGTTGCTACTGATGACCACAAAAGCTTGCCAGTCTGCTGACGACAGAGCACACCGTCTGAAATGTTGAGAACCCTCTGGTTCAAACCACACTTACTCTCAAAATATATTTTGCATGGTGCTACCACAAACCTATTGCCTTTACTTGCCATCTTCACCACGAAAAATTTCAAATTTCAACCAATGTACATGTATATAAAGATAACTGCAATCCATTTGGGCAAAAGAATTACAGAATAATGAGTAAGAGACACAACGAAAAGTTGGTTACTAGGGTTCTCTGGATAAATGTTGATAAAATGGTTCATTTCAGTACAAGCAACTTAATTCAGTCTCGATGTGCCAAGTGTTCAAATAGTTTTGCACACCATTGTAAACATTTGCCAGACCTAAGTAATTAAATGAACACAGTGGTTAATTAGCCGAAATTAAGTAAAAATGCGCATCCATTCGTGAAAACGAAAATCCACGTTTTCATGCTTTTTGTTCGATGTATGTTTCCACAGGGAAGGGGCATGCATGTTTACATGTACGCAGCACTGCTGTGAATGTAACATATTCATGTGTCTTTTTCTAATAACGAAAAACTGAACCTACTTGTTGGCTTTCCAGTCAATACACTTTGTACAAGGGGCAGTAAGATTTGTCTCTTTGTGACATGAAAATGCAAACTGCAGTTATCGAGATTTTGACCTAACAATAATGTAATTTTGACATTAATTTTGAATGAGGAAGCATGTCAAGAAGGTCAAGTGTGATGCTTTAAAGCAAAATTGTGAAAAAAATTCAAAATAAAAAAACTGCCGTTTTCGACATGGGTGAATCTTCATGAAAAGGGTAACTAGGTGAGCAATTGAAACTTTTTTCACTTTCCTCATACATTTTTTTCCAGCTTGGCATCATTCAGTGCAAGAAAACGTTGACATGCATTTATGGTGTAGCTATTCTTTTACATGTAGCTAGCTGAACGATGGGCACAGGTACATATACGAACTCCCTCGGTGTGATTGCTTTGTAAAGCCCATGCAGAGTAGACTACAGCCCTCGTCGACCGATAGTCTATAATATACACTAGCGTATTTTGACCTGTACCTAGACCACTCTCATATTGGCTACAATTTATAGACAGCCAAGTTTGCAGAAAAATCACACTTTGATTGTTTTTCAACATGACCTAAAATTTGTTCAAAATGTTAATTTGTCTCTTTCCATTGAAAAGAGGATTGTATTTTCATTTATCGCGTAGTACTAAATGTAGTATTTGGTGATTTGATGGTAGCGTGGGATTTCTCACACTTTATGAATTATTCTTCACTTTTGTACTTTTTGAAAAGCACAACCATGACTGGGTGCATTGATTTGCTTCCACGAGTTGACTTTTGTTTAACCTTGTCCCCACTGTCTCGCTTGTTTGACATTTCACTTGTTGCCCAGTGCCCTGCACTGTGATTGGCTACATTCTGCGCGACCGGTGACCGCAAGGTTATCACTTCCTGTTAGCGAAGCATTATTTAAAGTTTTGGTTCACCAATGGCAATGTTTTGCCACGAGCAAAGTGTCGGCTACATGACAAAAACATGGCCTTTGTACAATCACAGTGTGAGTAATTTATTTTCTCACTAAGTATTACTGATCATGTATCTTTGGGCGATATATTTCATATCATTGGTTATCTTGATCAATTTTGGATGAACGAATAGTGTACTGAGAATCTTTTAAGCCATGAGAAAGAAAAAGAAAAAAATATCAAATTGATAACTGCTGCTTCTGTAACACATTGAGCGAGCTCGCGTGCCTGGCAGCAATTTACCCACGATGCTCTGAGCATCATTAACTGTGACTCTGTGTAATGTACATTTGTGTTTCCTTCACTAAAATCTGTGCAAGGCCATCAGCGCTTCCTAGCACCCCGTTCAGGCGCTAGGTACAAGTGCTGTTTGACACTGCAAACAAGACCATCGCAGGTCAGAGTTGTCCTGTGAAAGATAATCAAACACACATCAGAGCACTCCTCAACTCCAGAGGCTGCGGGGCGCATTCCTTCGCTAGCCCCTGGTGGTGTAGAATTTGAAAATGACACAGACTGGCTATCTGCTCCAAGCAGGAACAAAAGGGCATGCAACGAATTAAGTCTGGAATTCAAGGTCTTTGCGTGCACGCCGAACACATGCAAGAACCCGGTTGGAAAACTTAGTACTGTCTGGTTTTCCTTTCGCCAGTGAGGGTGCACTTCAGCTCAGGGACAATTATACACATAAACATAAAATGAACTGCAAGCATATTTCAAAAGCTACTCGCTTGTGCCGAAGTATTCTCCTGCACATCAATCTACATCGTGCGTAAACACATCAACTACAGTCCTAATTTAAATATCCCAAATCACACAAGGCACGCCGGGAACCAACATGATGCGGCAAGTTCATACACATGCGCATTCCTACACCAGCCCCTGGTGGTGTAGAATACGAAAACGCTGACTTGCTATTCAGAACGAATATACATAAATCTACAGTAAATCACCTGCATATTTATTTCAAAAGCTAGATGGTCATGCCCACGCATTCCCCTGTAACCTGCATAGACATAGAATAAAAAGACTACACAGGCAGTGCATGTTTACGTGTGGTCTTGCCTGGAGGGCCACTTGCATGCCAGAGGAAAGATACCAGGACGTGCATCATATGGAAACCTTTTGTGCCATAAGAACCCCTTCAAAATGCACAGCTGAAGTTGCTGTGCTCAGATGACCTTGAATTCCCCCAGTTCTGTAGAGAGCCGGGTCCCATGTACAGTATATGTACATGTACATCCTGTTTACGGCGTGTACAAGTACACGTAGGTGCTTGTGCACCCATGCACAAGCACCCACAGGATCGTCAGTGCGAGCCGAGCCACAAGTAATGCCAAATTTAGATGGGTATGTCTTTCTAAAAGAAAGGAACGAGAGTGTTTACCTGAACCAATCACAATGATTCTTACATTATTAGATAGGCAAAGGCTTGCCGAAGAAACACGTTTTGGAAATAAACCGTACAGTGGCCCTGTTAAATAATATGATGAGTTGAAGTTAAGAGTTGCATGCCAAAAAAGGATTCACACAGGAAATGAGCCCGATTTTGATGAAAAATATGTCATTTGTCATGAAATCCTCAAGCAAAATTGATTAAGAATTTCATTTTATTGTCTATTTTCTGAAAGTATAGCATCTTAATAGCTTCGTGCTCATGCGAGAACTAAGAGATATTGTGAAAATTATGCATACAATGACAAAAGATGCCAAAAAAGTCAATTTTTTGGGCAGCGGGAAGTAAACTCTCGCAGGTTTAGTTCCCCCAACGTGACAAACGCAGGATGCAACTGAAACAGAAAGTGGCATTATTACTCCAGAGTACGACCCTGCGCATTCTTGATGCTCATTTCAACAACTTCAAGCGTCTTGTGCCAGGTCACGTACTGGAGGAAAGATACATTTAGCTGTATTCTTTACGTTCCTTTTGCATGTCCATGAAGGACCACAAAAATGGCACACAATTATCACACAGTGAATGGGGGCGTACATGTATGCACGCACTGCTGATCTCGTCTTTTTATTCCGTATCTATGGCACACACTGCTAATCTTGTCTTTTTATTTAATGCCTGCATAAAGTAAAAGTGCCTTTCCATATGCGCGTCAACACTTACGCCACGCATTGCGTATTCGTTAAATTCCTCCTAGGGCAATAATGTGTGTTATGTAAATGGAGTTGATTTTTTTGTCCGTGAAAGTGAAACACATAAGTGCATCATATGCATCCAAAAACGTACATATGGAAAGGTGCCTTAACTTGGGGATTAAATTAGCATCGCACGTACCCGGTAAACACATTGGAGTACAAGTCCTAATTGAAGTCCCCCAAAATAGTGGGATTTAAGATTTTGCACGTAACGTAACATGATGGGCAAAGGCATTGGCAGAAGTATATCATGTCAGTGCAGCCACGCGTTTTCGAATCGGGGCCGACGTTAGCCCAGGTTGGACGTTGTCTTCAATTCATTACGACTGACAGGGAGCCCACTAACCCCCAAAATAGGGCTGTAGTGGCTCGCTTTTACAATCTGTCTCTCATCTGTCGCCACCACAGCCCTACTTCAAGGCATGTCTTAAATGCCTGAAATCCAAACTGCAGGATTGTCACAAACTTTTAATCCTAATATCTTCCGAAATAAGAACGACTCGACAATTTTACTTACACCTAAAATCGTAAATTTTCAGATTTATGGCGCCTCGAAAACCCCGGCATGTAGTACTGTTAAAACTTAAATGCCGACCGGATCGACCACGGGCAGCGCCATTTTGAAAAAGAAGGCAGCGTTTCGTGTGTCGGAAGTCTAGGCACCCGACAGGTGCCGTAGATGCATAATTCATATTGTCACAGCATTGCCAAAGATAATAAGTTGCGCGCGCGCTTTGCTACTGTGCGTGTGGAGCATGGTATAACATGAAGTAGGGCTGTGCTGGCGGCAGACAAGAGACTGATTGTAAAAGCGAGCCACTACGGCCCTATTTGTAGGGCTAGGAGCCCATCTGAGCTAGGCCTACGTGCTTAATGGCAATTCCACGTATGAAAGAATGTTGAGAAACTTCGAAGGCGTGCACGTTTCCGGTTCGTGTACCTTTTTTTAATAATATAAATTACGTGACTGAAAAATCCTCTATTTAAATCTTACTAGCCTGAACGTACATGCCACGCAGCGCGCTTCCAGAGCCCTGGCGCGGTGCGCGAAGGCAATCCAATCACCACCTGATCACGTTCAATAATTTTTGGACGAAAGATTCTTAACTGAAACCATCCAAAGGAAACACTCAAGTTCGAATTTAACATTGGTCTTCCTGAAGCAATATTTTGGAAAAGTCACCTGGAGATGGGTTGAAAAAAGTATTTCAGTAACGACCTTTCACTTCTGGCAACATCGTTCGTAGGTCTCCTCGTTCATATCAATGGCTGTGAATTCCGGCGGCTGTTCCCGGTTGTTCACGAACAGCTCGATTTGTTGTTCGTGGGTCGGCTGCTTGAACGCCGTGAACACACAACCGGTTATTATCGCCAGTAGTAGTACATGTAGGTATTTGTGGCAAGGAACATGCAAGAGGGCAGCGTCCTTGTGCATTTTTCGAGGGTTAATGTCGGATAACTGGGGTAACTTCTTTTCCATTAAAAAATTCCTTTCTGTCATGGAAGATTATTAACATTAATTTTGCCAAACTTTCCATTGTCTTCGGCTTTATAAAGCCATATCGATACTTTTTGCGGCTGTTCAAAAATCAAATCTCATGGGTTTTTCCGTGTGTTCGAGTAAAATCCTGACGACAAGATGGTGTGTAATCCTGTTCCAAGAACAGTGTTCTTGGGTCGTGTTACCGCCATTCGAGCGCGAGAACACGAAACCTGGGTCAAGAAGAACAGACCGCCAGGTGCGCTATCAGTCTTTACCGGGTAATCTGGATACCACACCCAATAAAGGGTGCGTTCGAGCATTGCGAGCTCTCGGTTCACAAGAGTACACTCCTGAGCGGTTGGACGGCTGGAGTATGAATCGAGGGTTAACTCGTGCTAAAGGGGGGGGGGGGAGCAAACTC
>NW_019091704.1:54166-86761 GCF_001949145.1 Acanthaster planci | reverse complement strand
ATTTGATTTTCAATTTTTAGAGGGTTAACCAATGAATTTTTTAATTATCCGCCCAAAACAAACTCACCTCCCAAAAAGTAAATGTTGCCAAGCCCTCCCAGCGGCCATTTTTCAAATGACATCCCTCACCTTCCCCGGGCTCTTCTGACTAATTTTCAATCCGATTTTTGTCTACTTTGCCCCCAGATGGGTTCCCCTGAATCTACAGAGATGATCCTGGGCCATACTGACACAATCCCACCATATCTTGGCCCAAACAGACCCCTCTTTTCGAAACAATCTCTGGGGGTACTTTTTGTGCGCCTCCGCCTGGCGGAGAATTTTCCTTGAATTGGGACACGGAACCCCCAAAGGTCCCATTGCCCACCTGACCTAGACTGAAGGAATAGAGGGATCCCAATACGACGCTTTTCGCGTCGATCTGCGCACTTCCGCGTTAGAAAACGAGGCTGCATGTGTCAGTTTCGGTTCTTAATACGATCAGACGATTGAAAGTAAGGAGTCAAGACACAAATACATAAAAATATGTTAAATTCAGACTTTTCAGGCTGCAAATTTTTGTGGAAGAGTGTTTCAGGATGACTCGACATGTAAAATCAGCAGAAAAAATAACGACAATTGACCGCGAACTAACGTACCTGCGATGGTCGTGTATCATGTGCAGTGGGCGTGGTTAAAACTGAAGTGGTGTCACACTTATATACGAACGGGATACTGCATGTACTGTGTCGACTCCGCGGGCGCGCGCGATGAAGTTCAACACAGGGTGCGTTCGATTAGCTTCCGTGAATCCACCAGTGTTACACCAAGGGAAGCCTCGAAATGAGGGTCATCGGGCGCTGCAGTGTACTCGCCAAGGCATTCCGGGAAAAAGGTTAAGTCCCCGCCACGTTCCATCATGTACGTCCATGCACGAACAGTCCATCTGTGACGTCATTACACTCGGGCAGCCTCCAGAGACCCACTCGCCAGCTGGGGTAGTAGTGGCTGACACCAGGGCAGGCACGAGGATCACGTGATGGCTAAACGAACGCTCTCTCGTAAGTTTGACTTACACGTGTAAGCTAATCGAACGCACCCATAGAGAGCTTCGATTTCAACGCGGTATGCGCAGACGGCGCTAATTGAAATCCCTCTATTCCTCCAGTTTTATGGATATAGCTGACATATTTCGAAGTCGCATCATTTGGCATGTTCGGATAATACCGTCGATGTTCGGTAATAGAGGGATTTCACATTAGCGCCGTCTGCGCAAATCCGCACCGAAACCGTATTAAGAATTGAAACTGACACATACAGCCTCGTTTTCAAACGCGGAGGTGCGCAGATCGACGCTAAAAGCGTCGTATTAGGATCCCTCTATCCCCGGCCAGGTAGTTAGGCTTAGCTGTTGAACCTAAACTCCCGTCATGCCCGTATCCCAATAGCAGCTATTGATCCCACAATATCTGACTTTAAACTGAAATCGAGGGTGTCCTCGGTAATCCCCGTAGAGGAGAATCCAAGAAGAACCAGGACCTGACGACTAGCAAATGCCCACGAATACAGGGTGCACCACTGTAATGAAATCAGAAATACCCGGGCTCTCAACTTGTGACCCCTGACCCTTGCGTCATATCTATAAATTTATATCCGTGGGTGATGCCTGACCTAAGATTTTTTATCAAGAGTCGTCAGGGAATCGTTGGGCAGGGAACCAGATTATTGCTCGGCAAGATTGTACCCATGGGAACAAGGCTACTAAAAGAGATCTACGCGCGAACTGAACCAACAAGTGTGTATTCCATTCGTTTCTGGGCGTTCATTAGCCGCCACAACAGCTGCGGTGGCACCCATTGATCTCTATCCGCTCCGAGCGGAACAAAAGAGGGCGTGTTTTTTGATACTCGCACATAGGCGCGCCATGAGGTGAGCAAGTATATGCGCGTTTGACACGGAGCACGCTGAGTACGCGTAACTAATTTATTCCCGCTTGTAACCACGTCTTTCTTTCGCTAAATGGGGGTGCACTTCAGCTCAGATGGAATACTGCACTCAAGCGCACATTCTTCAGATTGACGCGGGCGTGCGTTTGGACGAAGGGGCATGTAACGCGCCTACCACCCGTCCAAGAGTTTTGTGTCACTTATATATAGCTCTATGGTGCCAGAATCCGCTCCGAGCGGAAGAGCACCCTTAATCGACGAAAGAAAGACAGGTGGTTACAATTAGGTTCTTGCACGCGTTCTGTGTGTACGCAAAGACTATACGTGCTGCAATGGATGCGATCGATTAGCTTACACGTTTAAGTCAAACTTACACGAGAATGTTCGTTTAGCCATCACGTGATTCTCGTGCCTGCCTTGGTGTCAGCCACTACTACCCCAGCTGGCGAGCGGGTCTCTGGAGGCTGCCCGAGTGAAATGACGTAACGGATGGACTGTTTGAGCATGGACGTACATGATGGAACGTGGCGGGGACTTGATCTTTTTCCCAGAATGCCTTGGCGAGTACACTGCAGCGTTCGATTACCCTCATTTCGAGGCTTCCCTTCCGTATAACACAGGTGTGTTCAGGGAAGCTAATCGAACGCACCCAATAAATTAGTTACGCGTGCTCTGCGTCAAACGCGCATATAAATGCGCGCCTCGTGACGCGCCTATACGGTGAATACAAAAAAATACGCCCTCTTTTGTTCCGCTCAGAGCGGAAACAAAAGTGTGTAAGGGCCACGTGCATCTTTTTTTCAGAGGTATCTCACACCTTTGGAAATGGTATATGCGTACAAGATACGTATGCGGAAAAAAAACACTGGGTGATTAAATCGCAGCTTCGTGTAGCTATTTTATCTGACACATTGTAAGCAGTGTCCATTTCACATCGATTTGCTCACTAATACACTGTAGGTTTTGAAATTACTGCACAAATTGGTGATACAAGCGCGCAGTTTTCCCAAGCCGCATAACATTATGTACCCCACATAAGCATCATTTCTGATGGTAACAATACTATCTCGCGGCGGCGAGTTACTAGCTCTGTTTTCTATTAGGTTTTTCTATTAGGTTTCTAAAAAAACGATGCCTTTTGAAATCTGATCATTTCCCCTCAGGATACCACGCTAAGAGTGTGTCTTGTCAGCGTTCTCGTGGGGTATAACGTCACCTTGACGGACCGAGTGAGGATTGAGTTGAGGATTCCTCGTTTGGCCTTCGACTCTTCCTATGAAATGCTCCTGTTTTTGTGTAGTAAGTGACACTATCATTATTGTACAGTCATGATGTAATTCTTATCGAACAGGTTTCCACCTTGTACTTAAAATGTAACATTTCGCGTTTGCTGTGGAGCAGCCGGGACTTGTGGCCTTTCTATGCTTCTGTACAGGCAAACAGCAAAACCGCTGGCCCACTCAAAATGGTTCCCAACCCAGCGGGAATCCAGCTCTCGATTGTGATGTAAAGGGTTTCCACATAAAAAGCATACCGAGATAAAAATCACTGTAATGGTAACACTGGTTTATATATGGCAGGCCCGTTGCCTGACCAGAGAGGGGGGGGTTCAAACCAAAAAGTGGAACTTTTTGGCACTGTGAACAAATATTTTTATATACAAAGGCCTATCACAACGTGCTTTGGAAAACAAGTTTGAAAAGTTACATGTCTGTCGCGAACCAAATGTTGCATGTAAGACTTGTACACCGTAGTTTTTAATACTGAACAAACTTAACAAAATACATTTATTTCAACCCCTTTGGAACACCCGAAATGTGGATATTTGCCAGAACTTCCTGAGGGTACATAATGACTGGAGATTGACTCATTAATATGCAGAATCGTGGTCACCTTGAGCTTGAGAATCAACGTATAAGCCGTGGCTTGTATGCCGAATATTACGGTATATTTAAAATATTCAGTTACGCTATTTTTAAAAACCTTACTATACTTTTTATGTGAACACCACGTATTTGCGCCGCATACCGGCTACAAGTGAGAAGGTTCAAATTACCTTGGATCAGCTGCGTTCTAAGAATATTATAGCGTTCGTTCCCAGTCGTATGAATTTTGACTGTGCAGCTTTTACATCACTGGGCTTCGAACTCTACATAACATTACATTGAGTTAGCATATTCAATTTGATACGATACCAAAATAAGATTTCGGAGTCAGACCACAAATCTAATTGAACTTTAACGGTAAGACAGTGAAGTTATATTGCTCGTGATAACTTTTGACACGAACAATAGATGTTGCTTTGTAGGCGTTCAGATTTTGCCTTTTCACGCTCATTTTCTTTCAATTTTTTTTCTTTCATTTTTCTTACTCCCTCTTTGTCTTTCCGACTCTTCGTCTCTCTTTTCTTCTCTCAGCTTCTGCACCGTTTTGAAATCCCTTGGGGAAAAGAAAACGGGGCATGAATTATAAGGTCATAGTTGTAAAGTTCCTTGCCACAGGGGCGGAACCAGGAATTTCTCGGGGTTATAGTTTGTCAGATATTTTTAATGGAATGGAATGGTTGTTGGTTGGGTTGGTTTGGTTTGGTTATCCGAGCAGGTGGGGTGACCTCACCCTGAAACCCCCCCCCATCCGCGCAGATAACAATAAGTGCAAACTAAGAATATTTTGTAATAGCGGAAAAGCCCCACCTTTAATTTGGGCAAACAGTATGGCTGACTAGGGTAGGGATACCCAATTATGCTTCCCGCAAGATAGTTGTGTTCAAAAGTTCAGCAGACACGAAATATCTGCACGTATCGTAGGACAAATAGATGTATGTGTACTGTACATGCACAACTTGACTTGGGGCGCATCAAAAATCCGCGGTTAACGAATATGAATGGATGGTGGTAGGCCTCAATTTGTAGCCTTTAAGCCGGGTGTCAAAGATCAAACTGCGCATTTCTTCAGATGTGACTCGTGTCACAATGGGGCTAACAGCAAGATTGTCAACAAAGAAGATCATATAATGAGGGAACCCTAGATTGCAATTGAAAAACGGTTAGGAAATAATTGCTTAAACATTCCAACAGTTTGCAACACCCCCGTCTACGTAAATGAACTGTTCCGTCAGAGAAAGTTGCTGAAGAAAGCACAATTGAGAAATCACATCGAATTTTATCATCCACCCATGCGGCGTAGGGTGGGTTCAGCATACGTGTGCTTCAAACGCTGCGAGTCCTCGAACAATTTATAGCGGACAAATGTGGCAATTCCCCTGCCCTGACACAAGCCAGATTATGTCCCCTGGGAAGCACACGGGGTCACAGCAGCTGTATCGTCTATGGAACGAGAAAGACTATGCTAAGTTTCTGTAACATCTATCCCAGGGATAACTTAAATTCCAGATCAAGAAGCGACCTTTCTCGCAAGTTATCATGCATGGTACCTCAACAACACAACACATGATATCACAGTTGTACGGGTACTGCCTGTAAGAAAAGTGGTCATTATCAACAGAATGTAATTATTCTTAAACTGTTTCCAGTAAGCAAAGGTATAGGTGTCCACGTCAAAAGGAGACTGTACACAAAAATAAAACTTGTAACCTGTTACTGCATGAGCCATCCCAGTCGCAATAAAACAAATCCCGTTTTTTTCTCCCTTGTCGATTCTATCGGCTGATATATATAATTATCCACGATCTCACCTGACAAGCACTGGGCACCAAGGACAGGTGATAATGATTAAGTGTGGGATGTGCATTGACATGATCTGCCGGACTTAATAACGCGCGTTCCATAATAAGCCAGTTCGGTATTCCAACTGCGCATGCTCAGTACGAAGCTATTTGGGAAAAGCTACACGCACGCTCGGTGGTCTGGTACTAGTCTTTGTTGCTGAAAGACTTTGCGTTTTGAAATACCGAACTGGCGCATTACGGACACATTTTCAGGGCGCGTCGTTGTCCGTATGCGTGAGTTGTGAAGCGACAAACATAAACGCAAGTCACGTGCATAGTTGCCAGTAGAACTGCCTCGCAGATAGATCTAAAATTTTCAGGAGTAACACCAATGATGTATCCGACAGATTGGTGATTCTATTCATTTTGTTGAGATTATCTACCGCATCCGTTAGGTCATTGGCCCCGCGGAACAACAGAACGTAACAACAAATTACATCACACTTTGGTGAAAAATTATAATTACCCCGGTCAGTGTTGAACAATTTAAGTTTCCTTGAAAATAAATCCCCTGATAAGCTCAGATCACACTTTCTGAGTGTTGTCATTCTGCTTTAAGCGAATATCAACATTCGATGCGTGGGTTCTGATAAACAAGAACGTCCCATGTCGGTAGAATACAAGAAGTTCCGTTTGTCATTCTGGCAATTCGCAAGATACTGACAAGATATTCGTACACTCATAGCCAGAAGACAAGACTATCAACTATCGCACTGGAAACCAAAAAATTGTTGGGTTCTAGGCATGGTGACAAAACTAGCCTTTATCTTGCCATACTGACAAAGACTGACACCATCCCATCAAATAGCTGAGCAGTTATTGGTGCACACGGCCGTATCGATTCGAAACAACGATCCAACCTCGACAAGCTCGGTGGTCGAGTGATGAGACGTTTGCACTTCATGTAGCAGGAGGTCGGTGGCTGAATCCGAAGGTGCAAACGTGTACTTTTTTCACAGGCTCTTGGAAAGCACTGAAAAGTTGTTCCTTTAAAAGTTTTACCTCGTCAATAAGACAAGTTTTTGTTGTGAGTGTTGTGGTGAGTGGCAACTTCAACATCAACACCGTATTGCGACTTTTTCGTCCTGCACAATAAAACTTGTTACTGACACTTTGGGAAGAAAATCAACGACCTTTGGACATATACAGTGTACAAAAAGTATCATCCAACTCGTTTAAATCAATAACAGCTTCAAAGAAGAAATAGTAAGATGGAGGTTAAACACAGTGGAACCCCGCTGCAGTGCAATATGTCAAGAAATTATTCCTTGAAGATCAGTTAATTAGTGTTTGATTGGTAGCTCCGTGGCTCGTGCTGGGGTAACAGTGTGGCTGTATTAAGGCAACAGCGTCACGCTACTGCTTCGTAAATTTACATGTGTCGAGCAAATGGACCCATTGGTCACCTAGACTCCATCATGCCGACATGAACAAGGCTAGATGTCGCAAGGTTAATCAGCAGACCCGGGCTCTGTTGCTCCCGCTTGCTGGTCGATATACTCTTGTGTCTCCTCTGGATTGCTACATTTTATAAAACTGTGTCGAAAGGTGCCGGCAGTTCACAGCAATAAACTTCTATACTGAAATAAGGGAATAAATATTTGCTTGATCCGTCTTAAACGTACGTTAGGAGATTGGACGCGACTAATGCATCAATGATGTACATAGTACCATAGTGCCAAGAACATTATGCATTCCCATTCACAAATACCCTTTTTTAGTCAGAGAGTCAAAACAAGTAAATATACGATAATTTCCAAGGATTTTTGTGTGTTCAAGACTTTCATTTTCCCGAATACCCCCGTCCATTTTATTGTATATTCCTTGTCCAAATAGTACAGAAGAATCTCCTAACATGGACGAGAATATAATATCAAATCAGTGCTCTGAAATATGTGATTGCCGAGCTTTTGGTAACTGAGTACCTTCTTCAGGGCAAGCAGGTTCAATTCTGAATGAACACGGAAAAATCCACGTTCCTTCCCCCTGGATGCAGCGTTCCAAGTTTGAAAATGACGCGCTGCTCCAGTTCCTTACGCTGTACATCAGATGACGCTTTCCGCAGGATGAAGACGCTTACGTCACCGAGAGTATGTGGCGGCGCGCGAAAGACTTGCTGTGCAACAGTGTGACCAGGTGTTTGTTGGCGCACACTGCGCAAGTGTTCCGCGTTGTTAAGTAGGAAAACTGTGCAAGGTATTTATGAATATTCATTTAAAATTAAAAGCCCACTGCGATTTGATAATGCCCGCCGTGTAAAAAAACGCATTAGCACCTAGATACGAGACAATTTAATCCTTTCCTACTGGTCAAGAGTCTGCGGGTGTCGCGTCACGCAGAACGCGCCACGCGCGCCAAGTCAAATTACGGAGATTCTTCTGGACTATTGGGTGCGTTCGATTAACTTTCCTGAAGACACCAGTGTTACACCAAGGGAAGCCTCGAAATGAGGTTAATCGAACGCTGCAGTGTACTCGCCAAGGCATTCTGGGAAAAAGGTGAAGTCCCCGCCACGTTCCATCATGTACGTCATTGCACGAACAGTTCATCCGTGACGTCATTACACTCGGGCAGCCTCCAGAGACCCGCTCGCCCGCCGGGGTAGTAGAGGCTGACACCAGGGCAGGCACGAGAATCACGTGATGGCTAAACGAACGCTCTCGTGTAAGTTTGACTTACACGTGTAAGTTAATCGAACGCACCCTATTTATTTGATGCAAAATATGCGACACAGAGAACTCCCCCGCCTTCGTGTTGGCCCGTTATACTGGTATCTCATGAATTCTTTTCAGACATGGTGGGGTGTTAAGTAACAATAGGCTAGAGTGTGCATATGGATTGGACCATGATTGGACTAGTTGGGGTATATACTTCTGTTCCATTTCGTGCCTGATATAGGACTAGACTACAGATATAGAGTACCGACGTGACTACGTCACCGCACAATTGTGTGTAAAAGGCATTTGGCTTGAGCGACAATCAGCGCATGAACCAACATGCGCAGTACTCCATTCGTTTGTACTACACTTTTTGGTTAACAGAGACTTCACACTTCAGTACTCTATGCTGGCTCAAGGAATAATCAAATGGACAGGGGTGTTTGGGAAAATGAAGGAAAATTTCTGGAACAAAATCGTTGGAAATTTATGGTTAATTGACTTCTTCTCACTCTCAGCCTAAAAAGGTATTTATGAATGAGAATAAATATTTGCTAGGCCAATCATAAACCAACGTTTAAAACCGTCTCAGGAGAATGGACGCGACTAACGCCAGAGCCGCACGTTTAAGACAGGCAAAGCACCTACTAATTCCCTTATTCGTTGAAAATCTGTCATATAATGATTTCTTTTGTCTCTCCGATGAAAAAAGGTATTTGTGAATGGGTATAAGTATGTTCTTGGTCCGTTTAAGTCCCACTCAGGTGACCGTACGCTGATAATGCCTGAGTGGCATTCATTCTCCCAAGCCGCAAGCGCATATTTATTCCCTTACTAAAACATCGTGGCGACAGCGGATCCTGGGATAAGCAGCCAATAGACAGGAAGGGCATCGCCACGCGCAAAACAAAATGGTTTTGAATTTGGTAAACACAGAGGTCCTACCTTTACAAGTTTGTTACACGACTCTTGTTGCGTAAACTGTTTCACGGTTGAAGCAAGGTTGGATCTCGACATGGAAGAGATAACTTTATCTTTTATTTCTAGATATCAGCAGTCACAAATCTGTTCAAATTCAATGTGTTGACCTTGTTACCAACGGAAGAAAAATATTCAATTGAAAACGCACCCTTTTGATTTAACCATGAAACATCCAAGTTCCCTACCATAATTCATGTTACGATTTTCTTATCGTTTCAAGAACGATGACAGCAACACAATTTATCTTATCATCTTTATCTCTTCTACGATGAAATTCTACATCTATCAACGAGCAGTTGTAGATGTTCAATAAAGGTACAGTCCATAATTTGCAGTTATCCAAAATGTAGCAGATGTTGAAAAGCAAACATATAATTCAAAAATGGTTGTGGGATGGGACTACACTTCCTGTGAAATGATTCCTTCTGCCAAGCTGAAGAAGACTACGAAAGAGGGCCACTTCCAACGAAGCGTCTAAAGACGCATTTTAGGAAAAAGAAGCGCGTGTATTAAAGCGTTGCCACGACACACGCGCGCGATTACTAAAATTCGTTCAGTCCGTAATATTGCGTGGCTGAATTCGACTGAACGTGAAAACGTGTCACAGACGCTGAATTCAGCCGCAATGCGGGCGTTTCACAAGAGTGCGCCTCCAAGAGTTTGCAACGTGTTGACCAATCACAGTGCGCGGAATCTATCTGTCGACCCAATGCGCGTTAGGAAACTCTTGGAGGCGCACTATTGTGAATCGCGCCGTATTCAAAACATGACTCAGCAACTTTTGATCTAAAATTGATATCATTGAATAAATATATACAGCACACACCGAGCTGAAACTTCATCAGGTTTGTTTTTCGACTCGAAACTCGAAAGTTGAATCTATTTTTAAAAAAATCATCAAGGTAGATCGTGCAAAGAAAACATATTTATTGTGATGGGGCAAAACCAAGCGAATGAAAAAAACCTGTTGTTTCATTTTAATCATGAGAACGGTTTAAGTTTACTAAAATGCGTCAATCCTGTCATCTTCCCTGATCAAAAGGTTCAAATAAAATGAATGCTAAAAAGGAACAGCAACAAGTAAAGACGTTTGTATACTGCATGTAAAAAGGGATTCTTACCGGTTGTCTGCAATGTTGAGTTTAAATCGTGGCCATCCCTTCTTGCCAGGTTTATTACGTTCGTCAGCATATTGTAGCACCGATGGACTTCCAATATCAAAAACAATTTTGGCATCGGCGTCGGCCTCGTAAAGTGAGAACAAAAACATTTTCGACCGTTCTGGTGGGGGTATCCTGACCGTCAGCAGAATCGAAAAATCCTCGGGAAAATTTTCACCTGTGAGGAGCATATAATTACGTAATAAGTTATCATAAGTCAATGCGATCCGTAAACATTGTTATTTCGAGGGGGTTCACTGATTGGCCAAGGTGATTGATTAATTTAGATACACACGTTGACCGAGTTTGATAATGTTATTTTTTGTGTAAAGATTGCTGCTCACATAATGCAAGATTCTTCAAACGTTTTAGAAAAACGGACAAAATAATGCACTTAATTAAGAATCAAACAATGTTAAATCTGAAAGCAGGGAAAGTAGTACCGCAGCAGACGGGTCCCAAATGCCATTTAATACATCCATTAATATGGAGACTGCATGTTCAAAATGTTTAAATATATAAATGTTCCAATGGCCTCGAACAGCAATGCTACGGTTATGAACACACTTTCCTTGACGTAATGCATCACGAATAAGGCGTTTATTCGAAAGATGTCTGAAAGCTGAAAAGCAAAAAACAGACCTGAAAACATATCGCCGACTTCTCTACTTAGACTGGCATCAGAGCCCACGGTGAACGCCTGATCGTCTTGGGGGACTGCCCCGCCAAGGTTGGGGCGATCTCTACACATCCCTTGCACCCCTGATGTTACTCCCCTCGTGGTGCCGGCGACGTCTAACTTTTCTAACACATCTACCGTCCCTGAAATTGAAACCAACCAGAAACCGAGGGCTTATCAAAAAATCTCTTAAGATTCCAAGGAGATATGGCTCCCCAGGGTGTTCATTTGATACATAATTTTCGGACTTATTTGAACAAAAACACTGCCTCATTCCCCCAAGAATAATGTATGAGCTCACTAATCCACGGAATTTCAACATTTCGGAATCTTCGTTTTAAACACGAATGTATAAAAAATTACTATTAATTCACTATAAGAGATTTATCATAGAAAGCTCTGGTATAAAGGCGAGTTACCAAACGTGAAGTGATTAAAGGGCTGAAAAAGGCCTGTTGAACGTAGCCTACATAATTATAGATCTATGCTTTTAAACGAAAGCAGCTTGTAAACTTAAGTGGACTGGTATATCTAGAGGTTGAAAGTTTGTAAACAGTTCTGGTTTCATCATTTTCAAGAGAAAGTCATTTTCCGGATTTTACTATAAACTGTTTGCCCATTTGGTGATTGCTGCCTTAAAAATACCTCACTTATCGACTTTTCTTACATAAACTTCTCTTTTGCATTATGCAAAGTATAAAACAAAAGCAATTTACAAATAAACAAATCTCTTTAAGTAATGCCTTACATATCAAGAACATATCCATTTCAGAAAAATCATGTCATTTTGTTAAGGCCCTCCCCACACGTCTGTGACCTAAACATGAACTTGGCAAGGCCGATTAAAATACCCCAGTTGCATGGGCTTTGAACATAGTCATGAACGATCTGTTCCCTGGTGATGCTAAAGAGCTTGACTTGAGAAGTTACTAAGAGGTGAAAGAGGCGGTGAGATTAATATGTCACCCGACCAGCTATACCCAAAATATAAGCTAAGTTATATAGTGAGCATTTCAAATCGAATACTTTATTACCACTTAAACTTAAACGCAATGCCTACTAACACTAGCCACTCAGAAAAGTAATTTCATTAACTTCGGAATAATCTGATATTCTGGTAATCCGAACCGTAAGTCATCAATTTAACATATGAAAATATATAATTATTATTAAATGTTAAGCATCGTGTTAACTCTGTCCTTTGGTTTGTCCCAATGGGGGTGTCTTTCATAAAAAAAACAGCACATAATTTCAAGACGTGCCCCCAAAGGATAAAGACGCGCATCAGCTTCAACTTGACATAATTTTCATTATATTCTACACTTCCTCAAACTGTAACTGTACCGTGCGTTTTAATTCGCGGGTGTCCGACGAAGAAAGGATATATGTGAACGAGGGTGGAAGGAGGGACACGACTTTTACTTACTATAGACTTACAAATAAGCAACGCATTTTTCCTACTAGAGGTACATGTACTTAAACATGCACGGCATTTATTGTCGTCATCATGTTGAGGACTTGTATGATTCATTGCAATATTTGTCATCTTTTTCTTAAGCCTATTTATCCTTTAAGCGTTTGAATGTACTTTTCATGAATAATGTCATTGAATACTTTGCCTCAGTACTCAATAAGTACCGGCAAGTGTGCTAGTATCCAAGTGTAATACAAACCACTACGTAAAACGCTACTGTATGGTGGCCCTGAAGGGACATAAAAATTCATTACTATAGTCGTGAATATTTGTGTGACACCATGAATATTTCAACGACTAGTCGCGAATATTTTTGCGACATTGTGAATTTATTCACTGGTCGTGAATATTTTCGCCATGTGGTACACTTTTTTTCACTACTGGTCGCGAATATTTTTCCATTAGCCTGGAGGGTAAATGTGCTAATAACAAACGGCAAATATATGATGCACCTGTCTAGCATGGCCTTGTGCATTCTGTACAGTAAAGCGGTGCAGTGACCATCCACGTGTACTATTGCATGGTTGTTCACGTGCGATGCCACGTGACGCTCTCCATTGAGAAAGAAACCAAGGGCATTGGGAAACGACATGGCTCAGAAAACAAGGTTCGCTTTCCACATGGCTTGTTCCAGAAGACCTGACAATAATAATGACTAATATAATGACTATAATAATAAGGTAAAATACAACATGTACGTTGGAAGCTACGGGGGCCTGTTTCGGACGGCCTTGCCTTAGAAAGCCTTTACGTGCCGGTCGAGCAAATATCGAACCCTTCAAGTTACTTGAAAAATATTCGCGACAAAGTTTGCGACTAGTAAATTTATTCATGACATGGCGTGAAAAATATTCACAACGTCGCAAAAATACTCACAACTAGTTGTGAATTTTATGTCTCTTCAGGGCCACCATACTACTGAGCATTTATGCATTATATACTCTTCTATTTCTCATACTCAACGGGATACATGCACTGCGTGCAGACGTGCACATGCCCAGGAACAACTGAAGACCTAACCGTGACACTGAAATCAGTGTGAAGGACACCGGAATACATTCATTCAACATCTCAGCACGTCCTACAGCCTGGGGTTGGAACACTCAAAAATGATTTATCCTCACTAATTCAGGTTGGAATCTAGCCAAATACCGTCCTCTTTTAGAATGGAAACTCCTAGAATCAACAATGATACCACGACTTATCGGTTGTTGGCTCAACAAGGCTTCTTCACTGACAACACTCTTCAACAGTTGGGAAGACGGAAACCTGCACACTGTATTAGCGAACTGACTGAAATGATTGGATATATCATGGAATCCCAACTGGTGTTATCCATGAAAGAACCGCTTTATAATTTTAGTTGAATTAAAGTTAAAAATATGTACTTGATTTATGAAGGAGTCCGACTCGGATTTTTGGAGTTTGACTATCACCGGAATCAGACTTGCAGTTAAAGAATTGGGATGTGGTGGACTCTTCTACAACACTTCTATTTAAGCAGTAAAATAGTGTGACTATAAATAACGCAGCTTGTTAGAAAAATGCAACCGACGTTATGACTCAGTAGCGAGATGAGAAATTTTGACGGGAATGATGACACCAATATTTGTGACTGGAGGGCAAGACGTTAAATTTTCGACGTGATTACTGACGTGACCATTTATCATTATGAGCGAGATGTAAATTTGTCGTGCTTTCATATTTACGATCTTTGGTGTCCTTTTAAACACCTCAAACAACCTATTTCTCAAAGACTTTTAGCACGGTGCCAAAAGGCACCAGCATAACCCAACAACATATTAAAACTATCAGTGGTTTCCAGCGAATATTTGGGCATTTCTAGACGCTGAATTCCCACATACCCATTGGCGTTATAAACGAGTAGCTACGGTTTTCAGAACTCAGAAGTGCTGAACATTTTACACAAACACATATGTACAAGTCTTTCACGAAAGTGACTCAGTATCATCTATTAAAGACTCTCGACAAACGGAACTGTCGCTTAATAGAAATTGCAATTAATAGTTTTATTTAATTAAAATGATGCTTCCCATTACACGAATACTTGGAAACCATTGATTACGACGTCACAGTTATTTATTTGTTCATCTAAATCTGAATTTCAGATGTTATAAACCCTTGGGTATCAACAGTCGTAAATATTGCAGGTATTGTATACGTCAAAAGTTGACGGACACACGAGGTGAACGAATACAGCGACCGTTTGAAGGTCGATGGAATTCCATGGTAAGAAAAGACCCTGAAGGCTCAATGACGCAGACCCGCAAATCTGACCCCCACCCTAAAAAAACCTGAAAAGTTTAGGTTACTGAGTTGACGACGAGATCTGCATTGCTAAATTCATGGCAAAACGGATCTATTGACAGTACAAAATTCAGCACAGAAAGTCTGTCACATTCTCTCAGCTTTCTGACAAATAGCGTGCATGTGCTTTTTAATCAAACCCTGCAAGACTTTTAAAATGAGTTATTAATGAAGGTATTCAGCGCAGCGAACTGAAATAGACGTGTGACAATACTTCAAAGCAACGTCACATGCACAAATGTCCACATATACATGTATATAAAAGTTAGACTTGGCACGTGGTCAATACCATAATTTGAGGATGGATTCTGATTCTCACCAGGAATATTTGATGCGTAAACGAGTCAATGGGAGTAACAGACGACAACTCTAAAACCAACCGTCAAATTTACAGAATGATTCAACAGATACTTTCAATGAAATACGCAAGTGGTAACTGCATTGAGTATTTCTCATATTACCACCCTGACCGACGTATTTGCTCTCACTTCCGTTAATTTACATGCAAAATGTTGGCTTTATAATGAGCTGTATTATTTTTCTAATTTTTTTTACTGTAAATCTGCATGATATAGACTATTAAGTATGAAAGGTGAAATGGAAACACAAGCCAAGGTAAACGTTAAGAAAACAGGTCACAACAAATCTAAACGCAAAAGACAGAAAAACTCGCTCTTAAAGAGAGTACGTCCCTTATAAAAACCACTTCACAGACTGAAAACCACCCCAAAAAAGCAAAAAACCTCTCCAAAGAGTGAAATTTCCATCTTCCAAGGAGCCATGTATAAAGAACATCTCGAAACAGAGTGGCCCTTGTATTGCTCCTCTTCAGAATGATTTTCACTCTTTTGGAGTGGATTTATGAGGGACTCACTCTTTTTGAGAATGATTTTTTTTACTCTTTTGCCTTTAGAGATAAGTGAGATAACCCAATTAGGTACATTACAATTGTACGAAACTCCAAAATTACAGCAAAAAGGACCATCTTCATTTTTAAGGATACTTTGAGGGCTACAAACTGAAACAGCCAACATGACATCATGCATCACACTGAATAAAGCTTCATAAGAAACACTATAAAGCTATACGGACTGATTGTGACTCATGCCCTAAGTACAAATTCAATAAAGAAGAAAAAACCAGATGAACATGTAAATGGCTGTGGCCAGACGACTACTTGCACACAGGCACACCTTTAGGCCTACACATATAAAGTTCTCAGACCTGTAGAACTTGTTATACTACAGATTTTCAGTGTTAAAGTTGTCAAAATCGCCTTACTCCCAGTGATCTATGCCCAAGGGTCAAGGGTGAAGTACTGTAAATAAGACTGCACTCTATTTCGCTTTTCGCCTTTGTCCCAGCTTCGAGTCTTGCCAAGTTTTAATCGTGAATTGCTTGAATAAAAAAGGAAGGGCCTGATATATTTGTATTTTCAGAGGAGGCAAAGCGTTGGACGGCATCTTCACTTTCAGTGTCTCTTTTTTCTTTACTTTCTTTTTTTTCCATGTAGAGCAGAAATAAAGCGTTACGGGTAAGCCAACGACGACCGAGTGATCGTCATGGCTGAAATTTCTCCAACAGTGCTCAGGCCTTGCCCAGCATCATGTTACATTTGTTCAATTTCACCCAAGAACTTTACCGAGAACGGGTCTATTTTTCCTGTCAGTCAATACACTGTTCCCGGAGAAGCCACCTCGAAGAAAAACCGTGATTGAATTTTTCAGAATATTTCTGAGATCGAGCGCTCCCTAATTACTAACTGCTGTAGCGGTACTACCGTTGTTTCACCCCTTCAAAATCTGGAGGCCAGCTGTTGGCAAACAATTTACCACCGACGCGATTCTGAAGGTCGTCTACGGACATGGGACGCGACACAGAGGTAAAAATAGGTGCCCACGTTGCAAAAACAATGACAAATGCCATCTGGTATTGTATTATACCACATAAAAAAATATATATACAAAATTACTTGTAACGTGAACCTGATGATATAAACCTATTATCAGTGACATCCTACATATTAAAATATAGCACTTTCACCTTGATGCAGAGCTGATGCCGAAATGACTCGACAACAGCAATACCGTGTTTAGAATAAAGAAGACAAGTCATTTATCTTACGATACAAATTGAAGTCGAACGACCACATTAGGTCATCGCCAGTTAATCAATGAACACGTATGTTAATCATGCAGTTAGTACATCGTAGGGATGTTACACCAACATGTAAACAAACTGCGAACTGCAACCTGTACTTGACGCACGCAGCGAACGAACTGTCGTCACTTTGCTGCACCCGTTAGCTTGCTTTTTGTTTGCTTTATCTGCTTACACTAAATATTCCTTTAGTCTTACCGCCATTTCTAAATCCACTGAGAATAGTGGATGAAACCGCATGATGGGACCGAAAAGGGAATTTACCATTTAAATGCACTCATTTAAAACGGAGCGTGCAAAAATTTAATTAAAAACCGACTTGTTAATGGTAATAAGTTCTTAAAAAAAGTGTGGAAGTCAGAATGATTTTGTTTGAATATTAGTAACAGGCCTAAAACCACCAACGAAATATCTACGGTAGACCGTTGGAATAAAATAGTGAGTTCTAGACAAGCAAACAAGTTTACAATACAGATACTGATATTAACCAGTTTGTAAATGATTTTTAGTTTTTTTTGTCAACCTGACTAAGTCCTTTCTGAAATTCTTGTCCTTTCCCCGTTCACGTTCAATTTAAAGAGACTAAGTACGAACGGTTAGTTTTCAACGTACTGTAGATTATATTTTTTAGACACATGCCGAAAACAGCAGTTCACAGGATTTTACAAGTACGACACTTAAGAAACAATAGAATTTGTCAGCTAGCAAATAGCCCTTTTTAAAATCAAATCAGGATACGCACTGTTTGGTTAACGGCGTTGCGAGCTGCGATTAGGGTGCAGAATGTGTTCATTCACTGGCCCGCAACAGGCACATGTCGAGGACATGGCGGTGGTGGGAGCTGATGCTGATTCAGCCATTCTATTGAGGAGGGTAACCCCGAACCCCCATGCCTTGGCTTCTTGGCTGACAAGGTCACCAGTGATATATGCCGTAATCATGTATGTAAACTAACTGTACAAAAGGGTAGAGAGAATTACGACCAGCAGCTATCATCGGGACCGGTTATAGTTTGGCCTTATTTTGAAAGAGAACTGAAGAATAATGCTCATCGCTCTCGCTTCGACCATTGGAAAATATTCCTTCTTGGTTGTGTATTTTGTTAAAGACAAATGCAGGAGGACACACAAAGATAACACTGTCCGAATAACTAGAGCATGGTCTCCAGAGGCAGTAACTTCATACACTGGAGTTCTGACAAAGTGACTAAATACATGGAACTGGCGTTCCTGTATACATATATCACAAACCAAAACGCCAAGGCTTCATTAATTCCATATTTTACCATGAGAACTGTTGTTGCCTTTGAGTCTTGAGAGACGTTACGCCCCTTTCGAGTATCCTGGGTGACAAACAATTAACTATTAAACTGCCAAAGGAAGTAGATCATAAGAGTGCACAAACCAGATTTCAGATTTAGATTTTTTTAGTTAATATATTATCACCCAATGTAGAATTTGGTTCACGTTTTGCTAGAGATGCAACCCTTCCAAAGTGTAGTGTACTTCACTTGTAAGATGTGGTCAATATTCAGTCGCAGTGGCCCGTAACTATATAATAGGCAAAGTATGCGACCTTTACTTGACCCACTCGGTAGCAAAAACTGGAGCACTCATAAACTCTCGTTTGAATTTTTAACTACACGTTCAGTGTAATTACCCGAAGAATACTGTACAAGAACCACGCCATACCCCAGCCATGTGAAACCGGGCGGGGCATCATGTGGTTGCGTAGGGCCATCTTAGACAGCGTTGCAGGGAGTGTAATAGGAGTCAAATGAACTACCCGTGGGGAGGCTACATGTTGGATTACCCCACAGAAAATTCGACAGTCAGTGACAGCTGCTACGCATTAATGCCATAAAAATGTTCGGGTTTGAAAATCTGATTCGAAACTTAATGTATAAACCACCGGTGACTGTCGGGAAAAGTATTTGGATAAAAATAAAGGAATATAGGCTATTGGAAATGAAAGATTATTTATAATGTTTATAAGTAACGGTTCTAGAAAAATGTAAGTTAAAAGCACTATTGATGTGCAAACTTCAAATCTTTCTTTTGCTTTCTACAAAGACCATGCCAAATTGAGTGGACCTTGTAGGCTTCGCTTTTAACGAACATTATGGTTGTCTAATCAGAAACAAATTTACTAAAAAGCACGTATGGCGTCAACTTGGCAGTCCGGCGCCAGGACCACTCTGCACGATATGTCACCTTTGGGCTGCAGACAAGATGCCAGCTACCGGGAACCAACTGTAATATAAATTAAGCCACCAGCGATTTACAGCCACACATATGGCGGAATGCTGAGACTCTATTGGCTTAGTTTATTTATAATTATGTAGTTTACAAGCACTGTATAGCACACCCATTACACATTTCAGTGACCCTCGATTTTTCTGTGGCCATTTCTTCAGTCATTGCTACAGTTCGCCCCTTCAGACCATGGAGGAAGGATCCATGTTCAGACTGAGATGTATACTAGGCACGAAATGGACAGAGAGGTACCCCTCCCACAAGTCCAATCCCTATACATGCTCCAGCCTATTGTCACTTAACACATCCCCGCCCGTATAACAATGGCCAACACAAAGGCGGGGGGGGTCTCTCTGTCCCATAGTTCGCTTCAAATGTTGAGATGAGCTGCAGGTGAGTAAGTAGGGCCTACATGTATCACTGATAACATGTCTTTTGGCGATAAATTTCAAATCATTGGTTCTTTTGATCAATTTTGGATGAATGAACAAACCGTTGTGAGAATATTTCAGAAATAAGCAAAAAAGGAAAAATATCGAATTGATAACTGCCGCTTGTGCAGCGCATTGAGCGAACTCGTGCGCCTTGCAGAAATGATGAGTGCATTGCTGTGACTCCATGTGATGTGCTGTGACAATGCTGTGACCCCGTGTGACTTATTACCTTCGCTAATATCTCTGCAAAGCCATCAGCCCTTCACCCTGTTCGGGCGCTGGGTGACGAACGAAGGATTCGGACAGCAAGTAACCCACAATGCTGTGCGTGTCCATAGCTGTGACGTATTGCCTTTAAAACAAATTAAAACACATTTGCCCTTCTTGCAGCGCCCAAGGCAGTGGGGACAAGCAAACGGTTATAGGTTATAGAAGTTGGGTGTTTTGTCTTGGATGTGACTCTTGGCCATGCCTGAAGAATAAGACGACTTATGGTGCAGACGTGGCCTCGTGTAGGACTGCGATGCCTGTTCATTGATATGTTGTGAGTGGCTGAATTACGCCCGGAACCGCAAATATGCCCATTACGTAAACACTCCCAGTGTCCTCATAGGGTCACGCAGGCGCGTGAGGGTGTTTCGACCCAACTTTGGGGCGCAACGTGCGCAACTGTGGTGAGGAGTACACGTACAGTACATGTACATACATGTGCACGAGCAAGACATGCTGTGGTTACATTTCCTCACACAGGCTAGTCCCTTCGAAGCCAATGAAGAATGCCGATGAAAAGGCTCCTCGTTCGTAAAATACAAAGTGAAACTACAATATATCCATTTACATGCTACTTAAAATTTTAGCGGATGGCTAATGAAATTATCCTCACAAGTAAATTACCCTCAAATAACCCTTATTCAAGAATTCAAAGTAACCCATCACGAAGGTCTAAAACTTGACAAATTTTTGATGGCCCTATGTGTACAAAATCCATCCCAACTTAAGCTGAAAAAGACAAGAAAATACTTGCGATCACGCTATCAATAATTACACCTCTACAAGCACCGTAACAATCTGTTTTGCCGTTAACTACAAGTTGATGTTGCTATTCCAATTAAGAAACCAGCAATTTTAACAAATGGATAAAAAACTGTGTTGAAAACAGCTGCATATTCGGAAAAAAGTCAACTTGATGGGACAGTGACTCGAATTTCACAGGAAACCCCTGTTATTGCTTGCTTCTAACATCTCAGCCCTGTTTTTGTTATCCTCCCCCAAGTTCCTTGATCTATACCATTGATAAAGTGACAATTCATATTATCCCCAAATGAACGATCAATGAACTTGCCAGCAATGAACTGGGATGGGATTCCAAATGACACCTAGCCTTCCTCAATAACGCTCTGCCACTAACGTATTAATGTTACACATGACGTGACACCGTTTGTCCGTGAATTTTGACAGAATCCATCATGGCGGCACCCACGCACCAGAACAAGATTAACTTTTTGCAACGTAAACAAATACGACCATCGGCGAACAAAATGCACACTTGGGCTCTACAGTTCAAAACTTTCACATTCTGTGATGCATTGTTCGGTTCGGTTTACTTACCTGGTGGTAGTGCAAATACTTCTTGAGAAGTAGCTAGATTTACTGATAGGAGAGTTAGATAAAGGCCGATAACTATGCGGGTGAAGGCGCCCATCATGTAGGGATATCGCACAAAAGTCCGACCCATCCTTACAAAAAAGGGGATCGATAATTCTGATGCTAGCTCCTACCACGACATGAGTTCCAAACCAACAAGGCTGAAACTTGAAGATGTGTTCTCTTCAAAGACCTAAGTTCTTCTGTCAACCGGCTATCAACTCCACAAAGTCCAGTCCTATAAGAACTTGTTACACCTGAGGCAGCCAGACGATGCCACTGTACCCTTTGCAGTGCCAGCGCGCCGTCCGGTTTTCCTGGGGTAGTAACCACTCTCCTTAGCTAGCCGAGTTCTGTCCCGCGCCCTAGCCCGTCGTGCACCTTGTCAAGAGGACAAGTAAATGCACCCATGTACCTGCCGGTCGAATCCGACGTACCCAGACAGCTGAACTACAACTTTAATCAGCGAATCAAAGCCCAGAGAAGTGGAGCAACATCGGACGTCTCATTTTGCTGGGAGGTGACCAGATTTGTGGCGGAGGGAACCAAGCAAAACAAGCTTCTGAACATAAGTTCCTCGTGGAACTAAATTAACTCTTGGCATCACTTTCTAGACGGGACATCTTAATACTTACATCACTGTATAGTCTTTTACTCCTTGTATGCGCTAAAGTTTCACATGAATCACTCTATGACAAACACCAGCAGATCATTCCATTAAGCGCTTCCCAGACAACCCCTACATTCTTGTAAAGTTGCAAAAGTCTTAACCTTTAATCCCGCCCCACGGTGCGTTCCAACTGTTATTGCAGGACTATAGTTCGTGCACTTAAACAGTAAACTTTTGCTGTAACTTGCGGGAGAGGTCAACGAATGGATATTTGACTTTTTAAATGCGAATTAAACATTTGCGGAAAGATATTCTGAGAAAAACACATATTTTACAATGACATATTTTGTGTCTGTGAATTGTAAAACTCTTACTGAAAGTAAAAGATAACAGCAATGAGGACGGTTTCTCGAATATTAAAATGGAAGCAGGGTTGTTTAATTTAAACCACGTCTGTATTTCAACCTGCAAAATTTCATTTATTTCTAAAACAACTATTTTAAGCAAACAGCACAATTGTTAAAAAAATAAATAATAATATAAAAATAATCAATTGAAATCTAACTGATGATTTCGTAAATCATAATTTTTACAAACCCCATTTCTTCAATATCATTACGGATTGTTAAAATGGTATCAACGAGTACAGTTGTGATTTTGGTGGTATTTCTGTCAAAAAAAGAACACTGGGTGCCGACAAACTCATCATGATATGTTCGTTTTAGTTTGATTGATCATGACACAACATTTCACACATTGTGCCTTTTTCAGTAAGCTCCACCAGCGAAAGTAACAATGCAAACAATCCAAAATCCATCAGTTTTATGAGTGTAAACATTGTTTTGAATCGCAGTACATGTACACATACATGCATTCGAAGAGCGCTTTTCAGAGAATCATCCATGTACATGTAGGCCTACTTTGAAAAAGTAAAATTTTGGTTTATCAACCGAGTCTTCAACTTCTACAGGTAACACATACCGGTATACTTATCGTGGCACACATACGGTGCTTACTTTCGTATGGTGGTGGTGGTGGGGGGGGGGTTAATGGCGTTTTTTAAAGTTTCACATTTTTCAAAACTCCTCTGTCCTTTGATTCGCTGCTGTTTTTTTAAAAGATGCTTACATTGGTATAAAAACTAGTCCTTCAAAAACTACTTTGAGGAACTGATATCAGTAGGCTCTGAAGGTAATTGAACAAGCCTGACAGACACAGCGAACTTCAACCCGCCTGCAGAATAGGGCGATCGCACCAGACGACCGGTTGAAATTGAGGACAAGGACAGCATATGGTGTAGATTTTTGCGGCGACCGAGTGAATTTCTGTCCATTAAATAAAACGACGCTGCGGGTGTAATTATGGCGCCGCGGTATTATGCAACTTGGAATAACTTACTTCTATTTCATTCAGGCTCTTCGACTAGTTTTCCGCCCATCTAGTTCAAGGATTTCCTTCCAAGCATGCTTTCCCTGCATGCGATAACGATGGTTTCGGTATATCTTCCTGCGGCGAAGCGACATTCCGGAAGGTCATTTCACGGTTACAAGCCAAGGCAACAACAAAGATCCCCCATACTGGCAGTTAAGCAAGAACATCACCAGAAAGTGCACAGACCTGACACAGTACAACAAAGGAGGAAAAATCACAGCATCACTGTACAATGCACCAATTAAACAGACTTAAATACTTTGGGAAGTTACTGTCCATTTAACAGTGTTGAGTTTAGTAGAAAATAAATAGAAATACTTCCGCCCTTGTCCACCTATTTTTTTAACCTTCTTTTCGTTGTATATTCCTACCTCCATGGTTTCATAATGTTCTGTTATCTGTTAGACTTGTCTTATTTTTATTATTTCTGCCACGGGAGGAAATAAATGTGTGTGTGTGAACACTATTCAGAGCGAAAGGTGAGTAAGGTGATATGCCAACGGCCACAAATTACTACACGTTTTGATGCCATAATCACCTAAGTTCTTGTCAGGTTGCAACAACAGTGTTTATTACCAGTCCTAATAGGCCTATTGGACATTTCCTTACACGTCATTATCGAGGTGTTTCCTTCAATCAGTTCTAGACACGTGAAATCTCTGCGACGGGCAGCGACAAAATTTTCACTCCTGTGTGACTCTGATCTTGACATAAAATCAAAATGTTGGGTGTCAACTAATTATTACAGCTTTCAATAAATTACACGCAGCATGGGTCATACATGCATGTTACTTGAATATAATGGAAGCCGCCTAGATGAGGCAAGATACGAAATTTATTACGCTAGATGCTCACGGTGATGCCCCCCTCTCGGCCTCTCTCTCACTCTCTGCAAGCGCAAATGTTTAGAAAACGACAGCATTACAATTTACACTGCATAATAAAGTGGACCACTTACTCATTACTGTAATCAAACAGCTACACTAGTAATTGGCATCGGAAAGCTAACATCCAGTATTTGCTCCGTCGTAATTTTTAACGAAAGCGGGTTCCAACGTTAAAAAGGCATAACACCTTGTAACATAGTAGCATAGTCTGATACATGCAGGGTACAGTTCACTTATTCAAGCTCCATTGAAAACAGTGTAAAATCAGCACTGTTCAGGGCGCAATAACATGCACGCCAACATCCCTGAGATTTCTGAAACACAAATAAAATTCTTGTCTGGTCACTAATCTTTCAATTTCTTTTCAGTTTTCTGTGGGTTAACCAATTACATTTTTAATTATTCCCACAAAACAGAATCATCCCTAAAAAATGATTTTCCGAAGTCTGATTGCAGCCATTTTTCAAGGGGCAATCCTCAACTTTCTTGGGCCCTGGGGACCATTTTTCTACCGTAGGTTTTAGCCATCCTGCTCTCACATGAAAGCTTAAAGACCCCGGGAGTGTATGCTGGCAAAGATTTACACAATTTTACCATTTTGGGGGCCAAACAATCTCCTTGTTCAAAAGATACTGCGGGGGCACTTTTAATGCTAATGAGCTGGCCAGAAATTCTCACTTGAATTATAGTCTGCACCCTACATGTAGTAACAAAACTGTATAATTCGTTTAATTCGATGACAGGAAGCTACAGAGGGCGCTAAAATAATCAGACATGGGGCAAAATGACTGCGACCTTAGCGACCTTTTGCAGCTGTCTGACAGCAGTTCAAGTTGTTGGTGTCGCGCCAGGGTGTGCGTGAATTTAGCGCAGATGGCGCATACTTGGCACCGTATTGGCAACCTTTTGGAAAGCACGGCAGGCACTTCCTGTTATCCTAAGCTTTTTTTTGTTTTCTTTTTTTTTTTTTTAATGTCTGGCACAAGCCCAAACTACGATATAGCCCATTGATTTGATTATAAATGCAAAATGGGACAGTAAAACAGACCATGCATGCATGTAAAACCTCGATGAAAATTAATGTGATAAAAAGCACTGAATCTTGTGTTACAAAACCGACCGTTCAGTTACTTGTATGTTAAAGAGTAATTTTGTAACCAAACCAAACCAAACAAACCCAACCCAACCCAACCTAACCCAAACCAACCCAACCCAACCCAACCCCCTGGCACGACAGAAGAACAAATGTGTGCTTGCTTTAAAAAAAGTTGCATTCTGCAAGGGGTCTGACTCTGCTTCCAGATTATTCGCTTGAGTAAGCATGAACAATTTGTAGAACGTGGGGTCTTTGCAACCTTATTAAACTTTGTAAAGCCTGGTTTCCATACGGTCGTTTGTAACGCAGACGGAACGCAATACGTGAAAACGCAGACATGAACGGAAGAAACGATGCACGACATCATTCCACCTTAAAATTGAAACAAAATGGCGTCCGAAACTGGGTGATTTTTTACGAGAAATGTGCCTCTAGATGGACTGCACCGCCTCATGATGCCAACTTAACCTCTGCTCCAGTTTCATGCATTTCATTGACGGTCAGCTATTCAGTTGATCACTGGGTTGTAATATTTAAGCGATAAGTAGAAAATGGGCAAAATTGGTGGAACTAAGCGAGAGTGACATCGTTGCACGCCGGTCATGCCAGCATGAGTGTTTGTATGGGGACACAACGGCTACTCGACGCAGCCTGTCGGCGAAGTTAAATTAAACCTGACTTAACTTTGTCGATCGTTTGCAGGCTGTGTTTGTCTGTGTTGTCGGCGACACCTCCGTTTGGCATGTTTCCATCTGTCCGCGTTGCAGTTTACGTCTTGATTACGTGTTCTCTGAGTTTTTTACGTTGGTATGGAAATCAGGCTTAAGTGTGGTTTGGCTCGCCAGCAAATCGGCTTATCCAGACAAAGGAGGTATTTAATCCTCTTTGCTCTTTTGTATGTTGTTTACAGAAAATTATAAAATAAAATTATAAAATTGCGACGCAACGCCACGACGGGACGTTACGACGGCCCCGTCGCGACAGTCCCGTCATGTCGTGGCGTCGCCTCTTTTCTCATTACTCTTATGCTATTTTTAATACATTGTGTCGTGCTGTTTAGCCGTCGCGTCATGCCGTTGTGGCGTCGCGTCGTGCCGTCGTATCCGTCGTATCCGTGCCGTCGCGTCGCCTGTCATTGTATGGTTTTATGCGGTGTGGGTTAGGCCGTCGTGTCCTGATGTCTTGCCATGGCGTTGTATCGTCGCGTCGTACTGTCGCGTCGTGTCATTGACCTGTCGCAACGGGTCGCATCGTCGTGTCGTGCTGTCACGTCGTGTCGTCATAATATGCCGTCGTGACTGACTGTTTATAAAAATGGCTGGTGATTATGGTGGCCCAATAGAGGGCGTATGTCACAAGTCCTGGAAAAAATAATGTGCGTGCATAGGGTTACACCCACTGATCTCTATAATTAATACTCGATAGGACATCGCATCCAAAACGCGTTCCGCGTAAGCGTATTTTCCGGAGGTTAAATAACAAGCGTTGCGAATTTCGTTGCGTGCAAAGATCGTATAGCGCCGCGAAGCGGCGCAAGATGGCGAACTTCACCGTGAATACACGTAAAACGTTGTAATCGCATAGGCGCCATTTGAGCAAGCCATACGCCTGCGCAATGCACATTAATACACAAGCGCAGGCGCCGCGGCAGGCACATGCACCCGGTGAGCCTGCGCCAAAGCATTACCGTAAACTGCGCAGGCGTATCGCTTGCTCAAATGGCGCCCATGATAATTACATCTTTTGGGCAGAGTTATCCATCTTGCGCCTTCGGCGCTATACGATCTTTGGTTGCGTGTACTATCAGGCTTTGTGTATGAAACTTCACTATCTCGAAGTTTGGACCGTTTGAAATGTTACTTATTGGCAAAAGTGGTTTTTCAACACTGAATGACTAATTTGTCGTTTATTTTCCCCCGATTTCACCTGAAAAATCTTCAAGACAGCCGTGTTTTTGTTTGTCAGATCTAAAGACGCACCGTACCCAAATCGTGTGACAGACGATGTGACATGAGTGACAGAATTCCTCGGGGCAGAGATGAAAGCAAAGTGAGAAAAGCAGAGTGCTGACGTTTCTGTTGAATGAAGCTACAAACAAGGGAATTCGAAGTCAACGCAATGAAAGAAACTTAGTCTACATAACAAAATTATTCGTTCTCAGTTAAAAATTGACTTTTTTATGCCGGAAAGTAGTTGTTAAATGTCAATCTTTAAGTCAGGATGTCAAGTCAATGTTTTAAGCTGATTAATAAGTGTCTGTTTTAAAACCGGCAGTAAGTTAGTTCGGTGGCTCATTTAAAGCTGCGTTCACTTTGTACTCACAGAAAAAATTCTTACTCTTCTGCATGCCGTGTGTCGGTTTTCAATAAAATTTACTCAATATATGAATGAATTTTATTTAGTACAATTTTTCCTGAGAGTGTGTAAAATTAAAATCACTTTATATATGATTTTTTTCAGTGTTAGCTCATCGAAACCAGACGGAAAAACACATAGGCTGTTTGGACATCATATTTACTGACAAAACCTATGCATGTCCTGGTGGAATTCTCAAAGTTTAACACACTGAACAAATAACGATTGAACCGACCCAAAGTGAAATTATTGCTACAGCGATACCGTAGACTGTAGGTGTAAAAATGAATTTAAAACGAGCACACACAAAAATAGGTCAACATTTTTGCTTTCGAGTGGGTTAGTTGATAAGAAAAATGGTCAGTTATATCTGGAAATGATATTCTTGCATTTTGTGTTTATTTTTGGATTGTTTTTTTGGGGGGAGGCCGAGGGCTTAGCCATCATCCCATCAGAAAAACGTTTGATCAGAAATGCACAGCATACAGCATTACATTACCCTCCTGAAGTGCCGCCATTGTTCGGCCGTGCATTTTGTGCACAAGCAATGCCCCTCTGTTCTATCCAGTCTATATAATGGAGATCAATGGGTTACACTCATTGATCTCCAAGATAAAAACTGGATAAGACATCGCGTCCAAAACGCGTCCCGCTTGTGCATATTTTCAGGAGGGTAAATAACAAACGTTGCGAATTTTGTTTCATGCATTTTCAAACGGAGATTTCAAAACTGCTGGTTGAGGTTACTGTATTACAATCGTCAGATTTCGAAGAAAAACTGAATTCTGTTCCCGAAATGGGTAAATTTGGAAAGAATAATGGTTGAGGTTTGCGCAGCAGAGAATTTCCGGAGATCGATGGTAAAATCGAGTTTGGAAGAAGGAGCAGCTTTTGAGTCGCACAGTCACAAGGTTTCGGCACGCCTTGTGCTATAATGCTGGGAACGTCTGAAATATTATTTATTGGCAAAATAGTTTTAAGAACTGAACGATTAATTTGTAGTTTATTTTCCCCAGATTTCACTGGAAAAATCTCAAAGAAAGCTATGATTTGTGTATGTGAGATCTGCAGACACATTGAACCCAAATCGTGTGACAGACGATGTGATATGAGTGACGGAGTCTCCATCTTCAGGGTAGAGATGAAACTAGAGCGAGAGACAGAGACCTGACGTTTTCGTCGAGTGAAGTAACCAACAAGGAAATTCAATCAACGCATTGAAAAAACTTTGTCTAAATTATAAAATTATTCGTTTTCACTTAACGATGACCTTTTTCTTTTCAGAAAGTCGTTGTTAAATGTAAATCTTTAGTCAAGTTGGGAACTCAATTTTTTTAAATTTAATTTTTAAGTGTCTGTGGTGAAAGTGGCACAAACTTAATTACATTAATTACATATATTCTACACACACACAATGGGCGATGACCTACAGAGGGATTTCACATTAGCGCCGTCTGCGCAGATCTGCATCGAAACTGAGGCTGTGTGTTGAACTTCATCGCACGCGCCCGCGGAGTCCACACAGTACATGCAGTATCCAGTTCGTAAGCGTGACACCACTTCAGTTGAAACCACGCCCACTGCACAAGATACACGACCATCGCAGGTACGTTAGTTCGCGGTAAATTGCCGTTATCTTTTCTTTTGATTTTACCTGTCGAGTCATCCTGAAAGACTCTTCCACAAAAAAATTGCAGCCTGAAAAGTCTGAGTTTAACATACCTTTATGTCTTTTGTGTCTTGACTTTCAATCGTCTGATCGTATTAAGAATTGAAGCTGACACGTACAGCCTCGTTTTCAAACGCGGAAGTGCGCAGATCGACGCTAAAAGCTCGTATTGGGACCCCTTTATTCAGTCTTTATAATGGAGATCAATGGTTGCACCACACCAAATACGCGCCCATAGAAAAAAGTGCAAAATCAGACCGAAATAGCGCCACGTTTATTCACTGGAAATTCAAGACTGTGGCCAGAAGATCGTTTCAATTTTATGGGGGTTAGCCACGTGAATTTGTTTTATTCACCTTTTCCCGAAGATACCCCCAAAGAGTGGTAAAACTATGCACTCAGCTCTGACTGCAGCCGCCCTTCTATGTCCAAAATAGGTCCGCAATTTGGGGCTTTTTGTGAAAGAAATACCCCAAGATGGAAACGATCAGTCCCAGATTCGGAATTTATAGAAATGTTTCCATGATCCCTCCTGATTACAGTATGTCTTATTATAAAGGCCCCCATGGGATCATACAATATGAATGAGCTCTCGCCCAGGAATCCAACGATTTGGTGGAATGCACCCATAGGGCCTACAAGATTTGATCATAAAAAAGGAAAACTGAACGGAACTCTGTCTCTAAGGGCGCCCCCTATTTCTACCAATGCGACGGCACGACGGGACGGCACGACGCCAAGGGGCGACGGTACATCATGCTGCGAAGCCGCCATTCATGCAGCTAAAGTTTTCAGAGCTAAGATGTAAGTTAGCTGTTGCACTCAAATGGCCCGTTAAGGAAGCTTTAACACATTCGGATAGAGTCTGGACGACAAGTGTAGGCGTGAGCACTACATCAACATTTATTTTTGATAATGTCACAGACAATGTCTAGCATTCATGACACAAACCACCAACTGTTAGATGTGAAGGCTGCACGAAATGAGAAAAGAGCTGAATTCTAGCGAAAGATATTAAATGGACAGAAATTAAACCTCTTCAGCGGTAAGATTGGAGGATAGAGAATAATTATTTGGCGCAGTGGTACGCGACCAATCAGTGCATTGCAAGCGATATTTTGTTTATGACACGCGAGCTCCTTGCGCTACGTACGCGCTCCAGACGCTATAAATCACGAGCCAAGTTCAGGCTCGGCGCTGAGTCTCAGACTTGGTTCAGATGGTTCAGATTGCGACTGGTTCTAGAATAGAGCTACAAGCTCTATGGTTCTAGCAACCTCGCACAGGGTAAGGAACGCGTCTCACTCAACGTTCGATCGCTATGCACATTGGCACTCCGCCTCAATACACGCATCCGGTACGGTGTACGTGTGTGAAGGCAGTGTCGAGAGACTTTAATTTTTTTTCTTGGACCAACGACGATCTCTCTAGCCAGAATTCTTGTCCATCCTTGAGCCAATAGACCTACAACGTAATGACGTCATGTAGTGTTTACCGTGGTACATTGTGGGTGAAAGGTGGGGATGTTGCAGGAACGCGTCGACGTGACTTGTTATGTGTTAAACGTATGCTATACGTATGGCGTGTATATCGACCTGACACGGAAAAAAATAAAAAAATAAAAAATCCCGATTATCGTTCGAAATGGTCCATGTGAACTGCTGTGTTCCATTGTGTTTATCAAGCAGTCAGCGAACGCCAGAACTGCGTTTTTAAACTTCCACTGGACCGCAAAAGGCGACAGATTTGGATTAGTTCGTGAGAAATAAGGCCATCAAAGCGAAGTCCAATTGGACCTCGGTATGCATTCTACATTTTGTAGGCGGAGACAAAACTTACGATGTACCGGATCCAACGATTTTCCCGTGGACAAGTGACTGGGAGGAGGTTGTTTCCTGGCAAAATGAACAACGAAGAAGCTTTCCTGCTACTGCAAACCTAAAACCACTGCCAATCTTGCAGCCAAAACAAGCTTCAAGTTCGAGTTCAATATGCAAGCGGCGGCGAACAACTGGGACCTGTACAAAAGCGGGCTTGTCTTAATTCATCATAATCATAATTGAAGCTTATAAGAAATGAGGGATGCTAGGAGGTAAATTTACTGGGACTTATTTGGACTTACACCTGAAATATTGTCCAGTTGTATTCAGTGTGATTCTATTATATTATATTGTCATTTACAGTTTTCACGGAGCCAATTTCCACCAAAAAGCAGAGCTGGCTTCAGTCGAGACCCTTGTTGATCCTAAATCTGCGACCTCTGATCTGACCTATGTCGTGTGTATGTCAGAACCCCTTGCGAAGCCCTTAGCACTAGTAGCACTACAGTACCACAATCTCTGAGGTGCCGCCGCTAAACTCATAAAACAATAATGAAGGGTTTTAAAAGGGATCCCAACACCAATGACAGTAATATCGTTGTTTATATTTGATTAAACTTCTCAATACCGAACAACCAGAAGTTTGGTGTAATCATGGTGAAACATCTGCTGACGTGGTATGATCGTTTTAAATACATGTCTATCGTTGTATCCGTTTTGTTGTATGTAGCGTAAGTACTTTCTTGCTTTTACATAACTATGTACTCGGTATCCTTTGTATTTCTAGCACAACTTTTGTGTGTATTTTTATTTTAACACAACCAAAAAAGTACGAACGAGAATCGAGTACTACATGTGTATACACCGAAAGGTATGTACACACAAACCTATGCGGGAGCCCACATACTATGAAAAAGGGTACCCCTCACTGCGTGCAAATACCATAGCCTATATGGTATACTCAAGGGTGCACCCTTGTATTTAGGCCAGAAATATGTCCGCCGAGCTCATTAATAAAAGTTATACACTCAAACTATTCTATATTAGAGGGTCCTGAGAGCTATGGAAGTGGGGAATTGAAGAAAATGGCACTGAACCCCTGGGCTGGACTCAGGGCTTCCAATTCTGAGCAATTTGGATAAGTCAGGTCCGAAAGTGCCAGTATTTGAGCCATTTTGCAGAGGGATGCTTTTTCAAAATGGCTACTTTCCCGGGCAGTGAAATTCCCTTCGTTTTAGCTTTGGGTGAGAATTTCTCAAAAAGTCATTGGTCAACCCACTACAAATTGAAAAGAAAATGAAAG
>NW_019091704.1:24744-52002 GCF_001949145.1 Acanthaster planci | reverse complement strand
TACTTTAGCATTATTGGAATTAATTATGTGACTAGTATATGCTTTGCAGGTGGGATTTGTACTTGCCTTATTCGGAAAAGATCTTTAGAAGTGAATGGAATCATCACATTGTCATTTGTTAAACAACGGTTTTTGCAGGTCCTATGCAACCCATTTGATGGGCGACGCACGACGGGCGACGGACGACGCACGACGGAAAATGGCATGTTTGGAACTAGTAAATGGCAGAATTGGGACACAACAAAAAGCAAAATGCGACGGACGACGGCAGATATGGAATTCCATATAGTTCACACATGATGTTTAGTGGCTAGCTTTAAAAATCGAGAATAGGCAAGAGCGGTGTTCTATACCTTTATCTCCAAGCTCATCTGGACTTGCGGTTACGACGTACTTGAATAATTTGACACTGTTGTACGCTGAAGTTGGAAACGCACGTAACATCCGATACCTGTTATCGAGATAAAAATGAGGTCATTCACACTCTTCTCAGTCTATTTGGACAATGCGGGTTTTCAAATGAAATGATGTGAATATCAAGTGAATGTGCCATGCAAGTGTGTATGTGTGTGTACGCACAGCATATGATGTCATTTTGATATTATGCACAACGCGCATATAGGTGTTTAGCAGATTTGCCACTTAGTGCAGAACTTCGGAAGCTTCCACTGAAATCTCCCAAGATCTATACGGACGTAACAAGATTACAGATCAACGCCGATCGAAAGAACCCCCCCCCGAATAAACCCTGCACGAGCTAATTAGATCTAGCATTGCAAAAATACTCTGTTAATCCATCACATTCCGACCGTTTCTAAAAGTGTTTGAAAATTCTTATCAGGGCTTTATCGAAGCAAAATACAAAGAGAAGTGCAAACGAGTATTAACACAGTAGTCCGCCGACACAGCTCATCACTATGTACAGTCCATTGTCTTAGGGATTACCACTCACAACCCGGCGGCATGTACGGCCCTTTTGTTTAGGGATTATCGCTTCCTACTTCCTAATTACTTTTGGACCTCCTGGTTGGTCAGGCAGTATGCCATCGCACACGATATGACTCATCCTGTTTCATCATGTTGTGCCATAATTTCATAAGCAAGGTCAAATTGTGCCAAAAAATTTTACCCCGTTCTATGCTTTATTCCTATTTTATCCCATACACCAGGATCAACCTTTGTACCTTTGTCGTTTGTACTTGTTGGAATACATACAGTTGTGCTCAAAAGTTTTCATACCCTTTGGAATATAACAAAGTCCTGAACTATAGGCTAAATCCAATAGAAAATCTGTAGAGGGAGCCGAAGACCAGAGTGATTGCCAGGAGACCATCCAACCTGACCCAGCAGGAGGCTTTCGTCAAGAAAGAGTGGACCAACATCCCACAGGAGACATGCAGAAAGCTTGTGGACACTTATAGGAACCCGTCTTGAGGTAGTCATAAAGAACAAATGCTACGCTATTGATCACATTGTGAACGTTGGAAGTGAGCGTTGGTCCGACTTAACCTTTGGACACTAAAGGAGAGAGGGTGCCTACGTGCTAACGGTCTTACGTTTTGCTTAATGTGGCTACCAAGATTTGATCGATACGGGAAGAAGACTCTATTGTACCTAGCTAAATTTTTACTCCTTTGAACTAGAGTGTTTTACGTCTGTTACCCTGCACATGTATATGGGGTTTGGGCTCCGGCAGAATTTTTAAAATTCTTTGAACGGATGTTTTACGGCGTTGTTTTTTGGCGTTGATGTTTAATACCCTGTACATGTATACGTTTTACAAAATCAGTCAGAGCGGAGCGTTACTGTTACTCTTTATTGTGGGACGTAAATGTAAAATACAGCATTATATAAAATAAAGAATTCTTGGGGGCGGCATGACGTCACTTGGGGATTTTTAACACGTAGCAAAGGGGTAAATTTATTCGTCGTGCTGTGGAATATTGTGCAGAAGTTCCGGCCAATATCCGACCTGAGAATTATTATTCGATAGTCATACCGATATAAAGTATAACACAAAACAAATTCAGTGGACTTCACATATTGGTTTCTGGTAGGTTGGTACTGGTACCGTTTTATTTCCGGTTGTTCTTCATTAATTTTTTACAATAATTATCTTGGTAATTTTAACAATTACTACAAGGGTGATTACCGGAAGTTTGTTAATTTTGAAATCAGAGCCATTACATGTACTCATTCTTGTTGGAACCATTTGTCTCTACAGACTGTTATCTTTTAGGCATGCTCCTCTTCGTCATGAAACAGTCCGGAAAATTTTTCAGCATGTTTAGGCAAAACTCTATTCAAGGCTTTGTTGACGTTCGTGCCTTTATCAAGTTTTCCATCGAGATCATCCACAATGTTCTTGTAAGTTTCATTTTCCCTCAAATATAGGTAACTTGACAGGAACTCCTTATAGTTGTCGAAAAAGTCTTCTTTAATTGCCCAGAGGGTCTTTTTGTTTGCCTTCAGCCTGGCTTGATCTTCATCCATGCCATCGTTGACGTACTTGTCCCATTTTTCATTCCTCATCCCCCTATGTGTATTTTTCAATTGGTCTTTTTATTGTATAAATTGGTCTTTTTAATGTATAATTTGCTGTTTTTATTGTTCAAATTTATTGTTTATTGCCCAAAGTGTTCTTTTTATTGCTCTTTTCATTGTATAAATAATGCTCTTTTTATTGATGAAAACTGTTTAAAATTGGCGCTCCAATTTTCCAAAATTTGAGTCAGGCTCATTCAATTTTGCGCAAAATTGATTGCCGATCCATATCAACATTCAGTCAGCCAAATTTGTATTTTTCCTGCTTGAAGATTTATAAAAAGAAAGGAAAATATTGGTTTTGTGTAATCCGAAATTTTCTACTTAAAAAAATAATAACACGATATTATCCCATAAGCATTTAACAGAACAAAATTATACAAATATAAGTTAAATGGAAAGGTTTGGCAAATATCGCCAGCGATCAAGAAATTTCTGGGACTGTACGCCTATCATAATTATACAGAGACTCTATATTTTGTCTAATATTTAGGGTACGCATACTTTTAAAAGATAACATTGCGAATATGAGTGCCCATTGACGAAAATGAAAGTAAAATTTGGGTAGGAATCCGCCTCCCAGTCAACCAGAGCGAAACTGAGTGACGTTTGTGCATCGTGAAATTGAATGATACTGTTACTAAACTGAATCCGTGAAAGTTCACGATTCGACGTCCACAAATTACGAAACTGAATGCGTAAAGTTTCGAAAATCAATGCATGGAAGTCACGGGCTTCGAGAAATCGCTTACAATGTAAATGCACTTTCATCAATTTGAATGCTGTTTTAAGTAATTCGGCCGGGAAAACCTATACTAACGCCTTTATACTGTTTTTCTAAATTGTCTTACATATACGTCTTGACGTGACATGCAAATGGCGAAGGTTAAACAGAACCCAGCTATTTCATATATACGCAATTTGCATCAATCAACGTGCAGATAAATTTGCGCCTAATTAGTTGTCGTCCTTTTTATCTTGGCGTTGGACGATGAAGAAAAATCAAGAAGGGAATATTTGGATAAGATAAATAAAAAGAAGTTGTATTTACTGGCGTTGTTTATTATATTCCTCTCATTACGTAACATGTTTGACGTTGAAGATGTATGATGATACTTGTTAATAACGGTATGATGTTGTGATGTAAACTACGGTGCAGGTTTCGTCTTGATTATGTCAGTTTGTAAATACGCACTGTATTACACGTAGCTGCACGAACTGTCCATGTACACACCCGAACGCCACCGGGCACAATGTATTGCACAACCATTTGAAATCCAACACTGTTGAATTGATAGCATTGATTTTCTTTTTTGTAATGCATCGGGCAATGATAACATGCTTCCAAGTCACATTTTAAAACTTCTGAATGTTCCGTAAATACATATACATGTGCATGTATTTTTTTGCTTTAGAAATGGGACATCAATTGTAAAATTTTAAAGATCAAAATTTTGTTTAGTCAGTTTAAAATAGAAAACAAGTTTCTAAGCGATAGACACATTTATAAACGATACGCCATGTAAGCTTCATGTATGTTTCTAACGTAAATAACCACATTTCAAAAGTGACACTACCACCACTTTTAGTTACCTCAGTTTGTAACGTTTTTACAGTTACGTTCACATTCATAGCTGAATTTAACGTAAGAACTAAGATTGCTTTTTATACTATGTCGATCGTTCGTTATTGGATGACGTATATGTATTTAAACATTATTATTAAACAGATAACTGTACTATACACAGTTTTTAAAAATATACATTTTATAGAATACAAATGTATTGAAGCCATAGCCAAATTATACAACGAGAGAAAAACATCCCTGGCCCTATATCAGGCATGAGCATGAACTGGCTGGCATCATTCAGATGACCAAGAAAGCCACTCTGCACGAACTGTATTCTTGTCTCTTTGTCGATCATGACCTGTATTTATTAAAAATAGAAAACAAAGTAGAATATTATTGTAAGGCAAGAGATTCCATTCTTGCTGGATAATGTATTGAAGGGGAACAAGGTGGGTAAATGCAACTCTGAAAACTGCATACCTTTTATGAGGCACACGGACATGCGCAGGACAAAGAAAGCTGTGATTCGTTAAGTGTTCAGGGATTCAGTTATTAAATTTTAGAATTAAATTCATTTTTAACACACAAAGCTGATTCTACAAACAACTGCAAATTGAAATATATAACTGCCCATGTCTTAGTACAGTAATCAGAGAAAGAACCCCATTGTATAGATTGAAAATTACACAGGAAAAAGATTTTTTTTTACCTGGGTGCTCATACAGTGAAAACGAGAATATCCACTGTAAAATTCGTGTTGTGGCTCTGTTAATGGTCTCTGAATTTTGTGAAAGAGTACCATCGATTGCACCGACTGCTTCTGGAAAATTTGGCCACCGACCTCTAAATGACACCCATTCCTCCCGTGTTGGCCAGGTAAAGTAACAGTAACGTAAATATCTCTTGAAATTGCTGCCGTTGAAAGGTTGAAAAGAAAGGCTGAGACGCATAGGTGGGATATTGCCTTAGCCAAATCAGAGTCATAAGGATTATTTTGCGCAAAACGCATATGCTAACAGTATAAAACGAAAGGACACTACATTTAGAATGCTTACGACCGTTAGAGGAACCTATATGTTCGTTTCCAAAGAAACAGTAAGTTGATCATTTCAATGGCCTTGTTACCCTGTACACAACCATGTCAGGCTTTAAACTAGTGACCAAAATGTTGAAAGGAATTGTACCAGCTGCAATTGAATGATTTGGCATATCTGAATACACCACAGCAGTATTGAACTTGGATTAATATGCTCTAATTAACTGAGACAAACCTAAGTTATAGCGCCAAGTAAATCGGCCTTGTTTAAGAGATGCTGGGCAAGAATTCAAAACGTGGTCAAGAGTTTCACTCGCCCCAAGTACACAAATTGCTGAGTGTAGTTAAAACGTCGATGGATGCACGAACTGCAAAGCTTGGAACCCCTCTAGGTAAGTTATAAATTAGTAATCTCCATGTAAGGTCCAGTGATTGAATGTGAATTAGTTTTAGTAAGTTACCTTGCTGAACAAGGTGGCTGATGTAATTACGGTAAAATTTGAGCCAATCGTCATAGATGTATAATCTCGGTCTTAATCCTTGACTATGTCTACTGCTTTAATCTGGAGGTGGCATCGGTGTAGATATGGTACCACTGAATCGATCCAAATTTACCCATTTTTCGGGTCCACTGAGATTATCGATCCAATTTGCAGGCGAGTGCATGGGTGACCCGAGGATCTACCTTAACCAAGAACCTTGCATAGGCTAGGGAAAATGATGAGATTCTAAATAAATAGCAGACAGCCTGGGCAAGGCAAGTCCATCTGGATTATGGATGAAGGCAGAGGTAGCACCGTAGGCCGCAAGGCCAAGCCAGTTTTTAATGGCGTCTGTGTGAACATGGTCAAGCATTTCAAGTTGAGTATCACATAGCTCGTAGACTGTAAGCATAAATCTTAACTTGCGGCCCGCAGAATTGCTACACTGGGGATCCATTTTTTCTAATTACGTAATAAAAAAATCGGCAAAATTCAAAAACCTGTTAATTTGTACCCCTGTAGATGCTGAACAGCATAGTTTAGTCACCTTTAACACGGGGACTTCCCCTAAGCTGAGTAATTCTTTTCCAGAGCCAGCCTCCAGCCAAGTCCCATTGTACGTACATATCTCAGCCACGTGCTGATAAGGAATTATTGACAAAGAAAGTGCCTGGGCCTGTCTTATATCAATGGTCGGTCTCTCTGGTGTGTCTCTGAGCTGTCTAGACAGCTGTCTGAGTAGTTTCATCGTGTTCGGCGGCTGTCAAATTTTTGTGGTTATGACAAAGTGATCTCGAAGAGAGCACCTTGGTGCAATGACCATAAAAAATAGGTCCAGTGCAGCGCAACTATAGAATCAGCGAATGACGTCCTTGGAGCATTGACAGGGAAAAAATAGGCCCTGTGCAGCGCAGGGTTCAGAACAGTGTAAGCACGCACTTTATAATCATCCTTTATCATGGAATCATTATTAGTTTTGATAATACATGTACTACTCAATCTGTTTTTCACACCAGCCAAACTGTCCGTGGTTTTGCTTTTGAAAGTAATCAAACTGCCCCAATACTTCTCAGACGCATCCTTCACGGACTGGAGAGTTGTATCGCCAATAACGATATACCCACTGCGAAAAACATATCTCCATGTTCCATTAATCAGGCTTTTTTACGACAATCCATGTGTGCTAAACAATTTTGAATTTCTAAAACCATGTCTCCAATGTGATCCACGTCTGCTCTCATGTCACCAATCATTTGCTCGATATTTGTCGTGTCAGCTTGCAGTTCACTCAATTGATGTTCCATTTAAAATAAGGTTAATTATACTGATACACCAAATAACCCACAATTGCAGTGCCCCCTAAATCCAGATAAATTCGCGATTTTTTTGATCTTCCGAAGGTACGTAAAAATCGAACAATTTGGGCTCCGAGGGTAAACTTTGCCACACATTTTTACGCGTTAATTCCGAGTAAGCACGCGGGGCTTCGTCTACGTCGGCAATTCACGTTCACTTAAACGTTCTTGCTTCATGCGTTCATTTAGAAAGTCTAATAGATGAGTTCGATTTTCGTGCCATTGCTCTTTCGCTTGAGTCAATTGCTCCAAGGCAAGGTCGTGTCTATTACGTTCTTCGACGACTTGGTTTTTAGACAGACTACTAAATAAAAAATTACTCTCAGTAAAAGCTAGAGCGTTGACTATAGCTCCTCCGACCATCATTAATGCACTCGCCATTTCATTTTATAATATTTTAATATATTTTATTTTTCAAAGTTGTTTTACAGCACACAGGGCTATTGGAATGGTGAAAGCGCCGTCGATCATCTACACGAAAAGACGGGCGCAGACAAATCGGTTGTTAGATCCTGGTTAAAAAAGCAGGCCATTTGGCAAATTTATTTACCTGCACCGGGGTATGTACCCAGGCCAATGACATTACAATCGGAATCGGTCGAACCCAATTACGCGCACCAAATGGATATTTTATATTTGCCGTATGATCGAGTTAAAAGAAAAACTTTTAAGTACGCTTTGAACGTAGTAGACGTGGGCTCTAGGTATAAAAAGGCAGAACCGTTGACCAGTAAAACGGCAGATCAGGCGTTAGAAGCCGTTAAACAGACTTATAAAAGGTCACCCTTGACTTGGCCCTAGGTAATCAACGTACACTCGGGGTCGGAATTTAAAGGTGAGTTTAAAAAAGCTTTTGTCAAGAAAGGCGTTTTGGTACAAGTGGGCAAACCCGGAGTTCACAGGTCACAGGGAATCGTAGAACGATTTAACCGCACATTGGCCGAGTGTTTATTTGGGCATCAATACACGCAGGAAATGTTAAATGCAGGCGAGCGAAATGTAGAATGGGTAAAGTGTTTACCAGCAGTCATAAAAACCTTGAACGAGGAAAAAACTCGACTAATAGACGCAAAACCTGCCAAAGCTATTGAACAAGAGCACGTGAAACACCGAGTATACCCCCAAGAAAAGCCCTTGATAACTTCCTCCAGACGTGGTCGTTAGGTATTTATATTACCCGGGTGAGCAGGAGGGTGTACCGTCAGAAGGGCAACCGATCCCATTTGGAGTGTGGACGTTTATCAAATTGAAAAACGCACCAGTCAATTCAAACGAGCCAATGGCAAAAAAGTAAAAACGGGACCTACGTTGTATTATTTATTAGACGTCCCCAAATGTAGTTTCGTCAAGGAAGAACTTCAAGTGGTACTAGAAGACACGGAATTACCCCCCAAAGAAGCATAATTAAGTATCGGTAGCGTTTTTTAAACTTATTGCGCATATACCGAATTCAGGGCCTGTTCCTTGTTTTTAATATACAGCGCTTTGTGCCCAACGGTGACAGACTTAATTTATTTTGCGAAACCGTGAATATCTGATGCTTGTCAGATTTCAATTGCTGCTGCCTATTAAAATGCTGCAGCCGTTCAAATAGACAACTTTTATACGCTTTGTGCGGTAAGTGTTTCTCGGTTACTACTTCAGTGACGCCCTTGGCTTTTTTCAAATTTTGATCGGTAGTTAAAACCGAATACATTTTCGGCCGAAGGCAAATGGCTTCCGACATGACTTTGCGTCCGAATTCGTCTTTAAATGTACCGATGACTTTTTTATTTTTGGTGTCGTATAGCGCGTGATCGGGTGGGTAGTTACTTAAGTCGAATAGCTCGCGATTCTTATTCAAGTAGCCATTTATATCATCAGTTTGAATTTGAACTAATAAAGAATCGGTGTGTGTATAAAAGCAAGCTTATTCTGTCGTCGAAATCGACTTTTAATGTATTATAATAGAAATCGCACATATAAAGTTTTGGACAAGTCTAATACGCTTACGCCGCAATAGATCGGCTTATTCAACTGGTCTTTATGCGATACATTTCGACGAATGATAGGTCACATTCCGAAAAAAGCGTGGTCGATTTATAATGTGATTTAAAAGTTTATTTTCTATGTTTATCTGAATCTTGTAAATCCTCAACAAATGTCCGTCCATACGATATCTGACATTTTCCATCGTCTTGCCAAATACCGAATTGTTCAACAATTTAAAGAAATCCTTCTCGAAATCAGACTTGGCTTTCTTACGCAATTCGGTATTGTAACTCTGATGTAACTAAGATGTAACTCTTCATCCAAGGTGCCTGTTTAAATGACATTACTCGGTAAACCTCTTTTAACTGGAGACCGAGTTGCAGGTACTTTTGTAACGTTCGATAGTGAACTACGTATTTCTGTTTTGTGCCTAAAGTGGCTACGAGTTTATCTACTGAAGTTACTTGCTCACCGTTACTAATCAGGTTACTTTGGTAATCTGATAACCATTCATTTGGAATTGACATATTTTCGGGCGCTAGTGGGAAATCATTGCGCGAAGAATGTATATCTTTTGGATAATCTAACGTCACTTCAAAAATGTAACCCTGTAATTCATTTGGTGAAATTATAGAAATATATTCGGCGTTAAATTTGTCCAAGCCCTTCACCCATTGAAATTCACAGAAAGGCAACGGTTGTGACATTGCCCAGCCATATAAATTATTTGCGTCTGATACAAAATGTAAGATTGTGGTTTCTTGAGATCGTAATCTGGTAAACTCGAATTATTTGCTTCGGCGTAACGCTTTACACCCACGCTCGAAATGCCACCGCCTTAGGCCCTTTCAAAGAATAGATGCTGGTCGATGTCTGTCAATAGTTCCAATTTGATATCGGATTGTTTTAACAATGCATCCCACGATAAGCCAGGCGACGTGTAATAGTTGGCTGGGTCAAGGCCGTAGTTTATTTTATAGACCTTGCGAAAGTTTTCAAATACACCCGCCTTTAGCAATACGTCCGTTTCTACGTATAGGTCGTGATACTTCCCCAACTTTGGCAATTGAACGGTTGCCATACTGTTTGGGCTCGAGCATATTCTTCCTCAGAAATAGACGCCTGCCTCGACGAACTATAGAAAGCAGCTCGAAGAGGAAGTTGCATCTCTTCAAATTTATCAAACGAGTCGATATATTCGTACGTATAAATGCCCTTTTCTAAAAGCATGCCGGTGTTATTTGGGAATCTATCGCGAAGCAACTTGAAATCATCCGGAGAACAATTTTTAACCAACCGATCGAGTGAAGCTGCTATGAAATGAAAAGAGTCTAGAAATCTAAGTTGATCAAAGCTAAATGAAATATAATTCTTGGTGTTTTTGGCAATGACTTTAATTTTACTGCCGTTGAACGCGCAACCACCCTGCGTGATATTTGATCACGCATTTGGCGCGTCGTATTTCTCTAAGTTGTGTAAAATCAAGGGGATGGCCGTTTGATTGGGCACAACTCTTAACTTTGAATTACAACTGGCGTGCGCGGCACCCCTATATTTACCCGTGACGTGAAAATGATCGCGAACTTTGCGAAATTTATTAATGGGCTTGAAGCAAGTCATGCAAAGATAGTCTCTGAAACCGCGTTCATTTACAGAACTACAGGAGGCCTTTTCGTCTTTAGTTTTTGGTTCGTCTGGGATTTTACATTGGCATTGAGATTCTTCGGTTTTGCTAATGGGCCTTTCGCAGATCGAGCATCTATGGCAATTTTCGTAAATCTTTTCCAATTCATGAGACCAAATAATCGGCTTGGGATCGGCAAATGTTTTATTAATTGCGTCGACTTCAGTAGTCAACGATTGCACAAATTTAACAGTTGCGTCTTGCCTTCTATACGTTTTTTGACTGGTGCAAATTCCATCGCATCTGACAACCACGTAAGAATAACCACACTGCTTATGGGTTTGTGTTTTAATCGTATTTGCCTGGGCTGCTGGAATGCGCTCTAAAACATCCAAAATCTGCATAAATGACAACTGGTGCAGGCTGTTTATTCTTGTAGTTTTTAAATTGTAAAATGTTTTTACCTTTGGCGGGCAATTCGACTTTACACGGCGGTATATCCATTCCTTGGCAATCTTCCTGGTGTTTATTTAATTTTTGTGCACTTTGAAAGTGCGACATACAGTTGAAGCAACAATATTTTTGTGTGACCGTGTTTGTTTACGTCACCCATCAACCAAGAGAAATTTTTAATCCAACAATAATGGCTCGTTTCGCCTTGGGTAAGATAAAGTAAATTAATCGGTTCACCCAGACGTTTTGTTTTATAAAGTATGTAAACGCCGTCTTTCCCATTGTAACCGAAAACGTTGATTGCCAAGTTGTTTTGTGATTCGATTCGTGCAATCTGTGAAATTGGTGTTGGAAAGTTTATATTTGTGAAATTTAAGCTGTCTGCCTCCGTGTAAGTTAACGTGCGTTCGTAATGTATTTTAAATTTTGGGTTGTTTTCCAACTGATTTTTGACATTGTTTGAATATAACTTTAAAGCTGCTCTCAATGCCCAACGGATACACTTTTGATCGTTTTTTTGGACGTTTATAATTGCTTCCTTAAGGGCTAATTTTACAGGTAGTGAAACGTAAGTAGCGCCTACCGGATTATTTTACCACGTTGATATAAAAAGCGACCACTTTATCAAAAACCCATCCCAGTCCGCGTTGCGTATGCGCTTCTATATCTTCGATTTGCTTTTGTCGCTGTTCCACGAGTGCATTTTTAATGTCACGTTCAGAATTGACCACGCTGTTCTTGCTCGTAAGGGTAAATGTGCCAAGTTCGGTCTTTTCGGGTTTTTCCAATTTGAACTGAACTTTGATGGCCGTTTGTAATTTGTACAAACCAATTTCTTTAAATTCGGCTAATGCTTTGTCTTCGATATACTTCCGTAAAATTCGAAAAAAAAATGAATCAAGCCATACTCAAAGAAACGAGGTATCAGTTCCCAGTTTCTATAATTACCTTGGAAACGCCGAAAGATTCTAATGTCAACTTCTGCAAGTTCTTCCGGTTGAGTGAAAGCTTTAATTGTTTTGATTAAATCTTTCTTTACTATTCTGCGCGTGTAATCGAAAGGAATGTCATTTTTTTCAAGAGCTGACGACGTGATTGACGTAGGAGATATCTAAATTGCAGCTGGTTTGTTCGAATGGCCTGGACAAGTTCAGGCTTTGTGTATTGTTTGCGCTTTGGTGTCAGTAATGGAATGTTATACCGCTTGATAAATTCGGATAAAAACGATTTTTAAATCGATTAAAGGTCGATGACAAAGGTCGACGTTGCGGTTTGGCAGGATTCCTGACTCTATATTAAGGTAATTATGAATTTAATTTAAATTTTATTAAATTTCAGTTCTTCTGATTTGGGAGAACTGGGATTTTTTTTCATTTCTTGCCTCCTTTCACCTCATAGTTACGGGTTGAAATGACCCTTTACGGGAAATACTACTTTGCAAGGCGACATGTCCATTCCTTGACATTTTTCTTGATGCCTGTCGAGTCTTTCTTCCGTTTGAAAGTAGTTTATACATTTAAAACAATAATATTTTTACCGTTGTGCTTGTTGGTATCTCCCATTAACCGGGAAAAGTTCTTAATCCAACAATAATGGCTCGTTTCACCTTGTGTAAAGTAGAGTAAATTTACGGGCTCGTTTGTTTGTTTAGTTTTATAAAGGAGATGGACGCCTTCTTTCTCCAAGTAACCAAATACATTGATGGCAAGGTTATTTTGTGATTCGATGCGTGGAATTTGTGACATGGGACATGGAAAATCTATGTTTGCAAAATTTAAACCGTCTGCCGCCGTGTAAGTTGAAGTTCTTTGTGTATCTTATATCTTGGATTAATTTCCAACCGATTTTTGACATTGTCTTAATATAATTTTAAAGCAGCCCTCAACGCCCAGCAAATACACTCAGAGTCATTTTTGTTTTTAACATTAATGATTGCATTTTTAACTGCCAAATATTTTGGAAGTGGAATAAAAGATTGTGATTTTGGTGGAGTGTTCATGCCTCTGTTTTTATCTGGGGTTTTCAAATTTTATCTCATTTTCTCGGAGCGTCCGAGGGGGCCAGGGAAGTCCCATTTTTGGGCCGCGTGGGCTGGGAAATACCTGTGAATGGCGAGTCAGTGGGAAAAGATGGTCTGGGTCCGAACCTGCTAAACCCTACTACTCCAATCATTGTGCGAAATCTATCTACCCAATACGCGTTTAGGAGATTTGGATAAATTAAGCCAAGTTATCCTTAATAAGAACTTAAATAAATATCCCTTACCACTGAACTCCGAGGAAAATTTCCATCTCGGCAGAATCGAAGTGGGAAAATAAATAATAAGGTGAAAAAGTGTTGTCCTTCCACCAGGATACTTACCGTACAGGAGTATACACTGCCAATTCAGCTCCTATCCCGCTTCCAGGCAATAGCCAAAAAAAGGAAAAAGGAACAGTAAAGAAGACTATTTTGTCGAGCTAAAATTTTTGTCGAGGCTTTGCAGTCAGTCTTGACAACCGAACTTGTCGAATGGGCGAGGGCGACTGCTTTTTTGCTCCGCACACAGATAAAACCAAGGAAAGCATGCTCTTCTAGCACATGCACAAACACAAAAGGGACACTGCCGTTGAATGGGCCAGTTTTCTTTTGTTACTGGGCAACAATAGTCTAGAGTGTGTATAGGGATTTGACATGTAAGGGGGGGTACCCCTCCGTCCCACATCTTGCCTGGTATAGCATGCGGCAGTTGTATTAGGAATTTCACTACACGCGTTTGGAGAGGGTCGACAGATTTGGCATATTATGATCGGCCAACGCGTTTTAAACTTGTGGAGGGGCACTATTGTGAATCACCCGTATTCAGAACAATTTGATTTCGATTCTTAACACCAGTAATTGTACATAAGAATATTGCAGGTCGAATTCTAGTAGAATTATACCTTATTTTTGGTATACCATTTGATAACGTGGAATAATAAACAACTCCTTCTCGCCGCTTCAACTGCTACAGATACTGCAGCACTGAAAAATTGCCTGGGTTAAATTGAACCCAAGGAAGGGTGAACTGGGGCTGTGTTATTAACAAAATTTTGGGATGACAATTACCTTCTGTTTCATTTTCCACCCACAAACTTAGTGGATATTATCCATTGTTTGATTAAAACAAACCCAAAATTAATTTCAATAACCCAAATTGGGTTCATACAACCTAAACCATTGGGGAGTTACAGTTTTCCCCTCCCTTGGTTAAAATTTAACCCAGGCAATTTTTCAGTGTGACCGGTACGGTATCCTAACGTCATTATCGACAAGCCCAACACAGCACATACATGTATATAACGTACACATTTGATACGCATGTTTCGCTTAAAAAGCCTACCCTTACAAAAGCAAGATATAAGGATATATCTTCGCTTTTATCATAAGTTCGGCAGAGCATTCACTCTGAAATTGAGAATTACGTTTATTTTGACATAAAATAATTAAAAATTATATCTGTGACGGATTTTTCCGTTTCCAAAATGTTCGTATTCACACGATTTGTATCAAAATAAAACTCATTTTGGAGAAGTATTTATCCACACTGTAAAAACCAACGCCCATTATAATACCGTCTTAGTGTTTATTGTAAACATTGTAATCGTCTAAGATTTAATGCCCTTTTGGAAATAACTCTAAGTTTTTCAGTGTTAATGTGGCGGGGTGGGACGCTTGGAAGTAGGGGCCTCCTTGGGTTACGAAGGGACGGGGAAGGGCTAAATCGGCACACAGGTCCTTGGGACTCGAAGGATGTAAGTAGACTGAAGCAGGATTGTCAGCTTGCTTCGTGTATAACAATTTATTTCGTCTGCTACACCGTTCAGCCTGCACCTGTGGATGTCAGGGCAGGCGACTCAAATGTTGTGGAAAACATGTACGTTATACTTTCCCCACTTAGGCTTACAGAATATCCATTTTTTAAATCAAAAAAATAATCTAAGATACAGTTTGAGTGAATAGGAACAATGCAGTTTGGAGTTGTGAAATACATTTACATTACAACGACGTGTGATTATGCTTCCCACAGCGGCATTATAAAGACCCACAAAAATTATGACATAATTCGAAAATTATAAGTCGAAAAAGCGATGTACGCCCGGGGCCCCATGTCTACACGTACATGTGTGCCGCAGTAACGCTACGTAGGTCTACACAGTACCTACACACTCGTACAACGATCGCCAAACTTCATTTTTACTTAAACTCTTCAGGCCCAAAATATCACCATTTTTCCCACCAAACATGATTGAAATTTACATTAGAATGATCCATGATATCCTGCTGTTATATTGACGTAGCACCCCAGTCATTACTTTCCCAAATGAAACATGAATTATTAGCACCAAAATCGACCTATAATTATGACAAAGTTACCTGTGGATGTCAGGGCAGGCGACTGCCGGAGTCCGCGCACGTAGTAACTTAGCAACAATAAGTATGATGCAATGGTTATAAAAAAGAGCCTAATTTTCCTGTACCTAATTCCTATAAAATGTTATGATAAATGACAATAAACCCATCCTGGTTAGAAATTTGTTTGTAAAAGTATGGAAATTTTACAATCGAATAAAATAAAGATTTTATTTCCAAAAATAAGTACTAATAATAGTGATGAAATGTGCTTTTTTATGTGTTTGTTGGTGCGTCTGACTCCAGTAATTAATGTAAATAAACACAGAACCCGACTTGTGGAACTAACGGGATGACCTTGAAGGTAAAATATCGACCGACAAATTATGTCTATGAGAAAATAATACTAATCCATTACACTCTAATAAATAATCTAAATAATTACAAATGGAGTATTTACCCCCTTACATTAATAAAGTGTTACCATCCGATAAACGTGTTTCTGTGTCTCGTCAGCACTAAGATGTGCCTTTCCGCCGGGATGCTATTAGTATTGAAAATAAAATTTTAGTAAAAACTGGTACCCGTAGTGGCTAGGGAGAGACCCATAACGAACTGGCATGCCATCAAGGGGAACTAGAAATATTCTTGCATAAATATTCTGGTATAAACACCCATCTGACTCAGACTAGATCAGACCGATGGGTAATGAACACGGCTGGCATTGAGTGCTGGTAGGCTGTTGCAGGGAACACGTTTTTTGTTATACTGGAAGGGGTTGCTTAACGTTGGCATCGACGTAACTTCATCGGTCGATCAATGTAGAAGAACGTTCGATCGATCTAGGGGAACGATCGATCCATGTAGGGGAACGATCAATCGATGTAGACGAACAATCGATGTGTTGGCTCAAAGTTTTTGCATCTTTGGCTTTGCAATAGGGGGCTACTAGAAGGGGTGCTGGAAGAGGTTGCGTAATGTTGCATCGATGTAACTTCATCGGCCTTTTTCATCGCACTTTTTACATTGCAGTTTTTCCATCGCTCTTTTTCCCTCGTTCATGTTTCATCACTCTTTCTACATCGATCAAAAAAGATCGATCGATGAAAAAGACTGATCGATGGATGTATAAGAACAATCGATCGATGTAGAAGAAGAACGATCGATTGATAAAGGGGAACGATCGATCGATGTAGAAGAACAGTCGATCGATTTAGGGGAACGACCAATCGATGTAGGGGAATGATCAATCGATGTTGAGGAACGATCAACCGATGTTGAAGAACGATCGCCCGATGTAGACGAACGATCGATCAATGTAGGGGAACTTTTTTCCTTTGGCGTTCCATGCCCTCCCTGCTTCCGCCACCAGTGTTGCACCGCTGTAATGAAATCGAAGACACCCGGGCTCTCAACGTGTGACCCCTGACCCTTGCGTCATATCTATTTATATCCGTGGGTGATATCTGACCTAAGATTTTTTTATCAAGAGTCGTCAGAGAATCTTTCGGCAGGGAACCAGACTGGGGCCACGTATGTTCATCCCTTCCACTTAAGTTTGTGCGCATGCGCTAAAATTCGGCAAAGTCGTGGTCACTTTCCATCATTGCTTGTTGCAACGCCAGCCAACAAACGACTATACCAGAATCCGTTCACAGAGATTTTCTGCATTGTGTAAAAGTTTGCTTAATTTATATCAGAGAGATATAATCAGGATTCAGATTTCATTTTGTGATGTGTTTCTTGTTAATTATAAGTGACATTTGGGAGAGAATGGGTGAAAGATATCTGTGTACGTAACACAGAACGTAAAAAAGGGTATTTTAAACTTGAAAATTTGAACTGTTCTCAAGTTTTTCCACACATGCTGCATATCTTGATAGTTGAAAGAGTGTTTGAGAAAGGTTACCATGTTACATTTAAGCTATTGGGAATTGTCATTCGGCCATGATTTGTGCGTGCACATGTGCACGTCAATGTACATGTACTGTACAAGTACTCCATCAATGCACGTATACATGCACTACTATATTAGGCGCCCTTTATGACTTGTTGAAATATATTACCAATATGAATTAAAATAAAATTAAATTTTATGAATATGGAACGAAAGTTACAAATATAGAACGAATATAAAACTGTAAAAACGGATCTGAAAATATGTAACCAAACTTGTAGAAATATATGACCAAAAACAAATTAAAATAAAACCAAAACTAATAAATTTACGACGAAAACTGTAAATATAGAACAAAAATAAAACTATATTGAACGAATCTTAAAATATAGAACCAAACTTGTGGAAATATATTACCAAAACAGATAAACATAAAACCCAAAGCAATAATTATAGGAGTAATAAGTAATACATGCAGAACGAAAATAAAACTTGATACAACGAATCTGAAAATATCGGGCATGCACGCCCAATGAGTAATGACTAAAGCATGAATCATTAAAGTTGTCTTTCTGTTCCCACAATATTTCTTTGAAGATTAATTCTTATGTTGTGCCGCTTTGGCAGCACAAGGAGAAAGACAAATGAATCGGACATAGCAACCATGACTGTGCTGTTCTATTCATTCTGTTTAGGTCCTGCGTTTATTTGAATTGTGCAATTTAAACACAAGGTCTCGAGGTCTCGGTGCTCCTGGTCTTGGACTGCAAGGTCTAACCACGACATTGCACTGTGAGTATCTTACCCACTTGTCACATTCACTGGTTTTAATGACTATGTCGCATGGTAGAAAATTCAATCTGTGGTTCTTAACTATTGTTCATGAGAACTTCAATGCCATGGCATTATAGTTGGCTGCAGCATGGCCAACCATCAGAATTTGAACATGTAAATAGATACTGTCTTTGAACTTGTCATATCTTGATGAAGAACTACATTGTACAAACATTTAGGTTTGACAATCACTGAAAATTGGTGAACATGCAAACGTCTTTGTTGTTAGGGTAAACATGCATTATCCTGAGTTCACTAAATGTATCAATCCTTACTTTTAGGACCCTCTTGCTACATGTACATACAGGGTAGTGAAAAAAAGTAAACTCTTTAATGTAATTGTTCACCCACATCCTTCAATGCAGAGAATTTGTATTTTACTTAGTGTTGATGAGTAGGGTGTTTAGCAATGATCCCCCCCCCAAAAAAATGGTAGGTATAGCTCAACTGGATCTCAAGATATCACATATTACAAATGGCATGTACAAAACTAGTTTCTCCACAGAAACTTCATTATTTATAAGCATGACTGAACAAAATGAAGATGTAAAGTTCAATTATGCTTATGAGCAAACCAATTTGTACATGCCATCTGTAATAGGTAATATCTTGAGATCCAATTTAGCTAGAGCTATTGCCAAAAGTGAACCCAAACTGTAGCATTTATGAAAAACGAGGATTTATTCACTAGTCAGTACAGGTTGTAAATTCAGTATGGGTAAAACTATATAGGAAGGCATTTGTCACGAGAAAGGGAAGGAATTTTGCTACAAAATCATGCATTCGGTCACAGAAATTCTAAACAGTTACACTGTGGATGTTTAACCGTTTTTATGAAAAGACAATAACTGTTGCACTCCTTTTCCTATTTAGGCAGGTGATATTGACCAGTCGCTAGGAATTTATAATGAACGATATTTTGCCAAGCACATGCGCAGTAACTATTTTTTGACTTATCTGATCATATATGGGATTTATGAAACTGAGTTCACCGCGGCGGGATGTCAATTTGACGCTACGGCAAGATCATATAACTCGCCGCGACTAGATAGACATTCAACGATTTAACTCGCCGCGGCGAGATAGTAATGTGCCGCGGTAGTAACTCGACTAAAAAATTTGCAAGCGCCCTTCTACGCTTCGGTATCGTGCTTCGCAGCCCTTTCATAATTTTATTTAGCTTAATATGGGAGTTTCAAACTGGTGTGCCTCCAAGAGTTTTTAACGGGTTGGCCAATTACAATGCGTGAAATCTGTTGACCCAATGCGCCTGTCGGGTGCCTTGAAATCCGACGCAAGAAGTGCTGCTTTCGTTTTTCAAAATGGCGCCCCCGGTGGTCAGCTAGTACAGGCCAGTTTTTTCAAGGCGCCATACATCGGAAAATATACGATCTTGGAAAGCTTTAGGGTGCTCATATAAAAGTCCAACTTCTGAGGAATACGCTGGTGTAAGTAAATTGTCGAGTCGTTCTCATTTCGGAAGATATTAGGATTCAAAGTTTGTGACAATCCTGCAGTTTGGATTTCATGAATTTAAGACGTGCGTTGAGCTTGAAGTAGGGCTGTGGTGGCGACAGATAAGAGACAGATTGTAAAAGAGGGCCACCACAGCCCTATTTGTGGGGCTAGCCTACTAGTAACGTCAATGTAAAATGCACAAAAGTAGGCCAACAGTGTAGGCCTACGCCGATGCAAAACGTTTTCGGGTATTTTTCTGAAAAACGTGCGTGTCAAACTGCAGTCTTCTCGATGGCCTCTTGGTGGGCCACAGGCATCTGATTTAAGGATGTAGTCCAGGAAAAAAAACGAAATCTCGTGAAAACTTTTGACTCCCCAAACACTCTGAACACAACCTCTTAAGAGGAGGCAAGATACAACATTTCTTCCTAGTACATGAAGTCCTCTTGCTGAGGTTCAAAGGAAAGACAACTTTCTTTTCCCGTTTTGGATTTCCTTGTGGGCGGCATTCTCTACTTAACATGTGGATCATAAAAACAAGAAGAGATAAATGGTTTCCGAGAAAAATATCGGTTTTTTGCTCAGATCACTTTGCAGACTCCTGCTTTGGTAAGACTAGGCAGACAGTTCACCTTAAAGCGGGTGCTGTACCAACAGTTTTCAATTTTTCTCCTCATCTACAAAAGGCCAGCCATAATTCATAACTGAGACGAGGCCTACATATGTTTTGGTACATATTCCTTTCTACATTTCCCAAAATTTCACTCGAAGTTCTTGTATTGTTTCTGCATGAACTGACATGTATGATTGGGATAGGCTATTGTTTTGGAAAGAAAAAACAACATGATATTTGAGATAAATCCACTGAACTACCGAGGAAATAAAACACTGCAAAGAAGAATGTTGAATTTCACTGACCATGTGAAAAGAATAAGGAAAAGGTACTTTTTAGAATAAGTTTAATTTTTCACCTCTAGCACATAGTAACTCTATTGCCCTCATACTCTACAGAAGTATAACCCGACAGGTTATATGGATCGACACAAGAGGATAACTTGGGACAAAGTTGTACTGTAGTTGATGTGGTTTATTCGGCTGGCTCGATGTGCGGCTCTCTGCCCGATTGCCAGAGCTCATAGGGATTTTTTACATTTGCTGGACATTCCATTTTTCATCCATCATATAAGTTTCCTTGCCTTATTAGGTATTGGCTACTAGTCTTTGTAAATTAATACAGTGTGCATGAATATGTTTGGTTCATTTGGATTTGAGGGTGGGTTAGTCAATTTAATGAACTCAGACTTTTCCTTATAAGGCCGGTGGGCTGCCTCATGGCCCATCCGGTCCAGCCCTGCTTTCCTCCCCAAGGGCCTTGTGGTTCAACTAGTCATCCCTTAAGTGAGTCTCATTACTTGGAAAGCGGTTCAACTCTTGAAGGTCAACTTAAATAGCAATACAACATGTGCAACTGTAACATGGTAATAGTAGTTTGTACAAATCAGAATGTATAATTGCCAATTTACTCAATTCATGACCTGGATTGAGTTGCATGTATTTGTGAAATTAATTATTGATGTGGACATGTTTCCCATTATACTGTTGTGTTGGCTCACTCTAACCAATGAAAAGTATCTCAGGTTGGCTTAGTGTGCTCTTGGTCATTTAGTGCATGCTTTTCCTTGAGCATCGCTAGAGTGGTTCGATTCCACTGGTACTTATTAATTAAGTAACCTTTGTTATTCATCAGTTTCAATTTAGACTTGGACACTTCCACAGAAATACTTAACCGAGGATTGCTTACTTTCGACTCGAAGTGATGGTGCTTTAAGTTTGCTATTACATACCAAAATACAGTAGTGTATGATATCAATGTGTTCATGAATGTTATTTAAATTTGAGCTTTTCAGAACAGCAGCCAGATTCATTATTTGGGTGAATGACATTCCAGGTATTTTGTGTCCTGTTTATTGATATGCATGAGCAATTCGTAACAAGTTAAGCATGCATAATTTTGTATGTTAATCACAAACACACCAGACTACAAAGCTGTAAGTAAACAACAAATCAGTCCATGAAAATCTTGACTTCCCTTATTACAGCATATACCAGATTTCTGCGGCAATGTGCACAATACAGTGTAATTTCTAATTGCCTGGATCATGGCCATGGAAATGAAACGGAAGGGGAATCAGGGTTCAAATCATCAACACAGCGAGATTTTGAATAAACAAAGATATAGTCTTCTGGTTTACTCAGTTCTGATTGAAAATCACTTAAACACTCGCTCATCTGCTGTTATGGATTATATTCCAGTAAGTCCCATACAAGCCCAATGTCATTGCAACAAAGCATTAAATGTAAACAGTTGGTGTCTGAGTACATCCACCAGCAAACTAAAATAAACAAAATACCATCAATGAGAAAATAAGAATGAAGTGCAAAGAGATGAAAAGGTTGGGGCATGTACATTGAACGGGGACTCCATGTCCCTGTTAATGACTGAATTGTTTTCTTTTTGGCGTTTTTGACGATATATTATAAAGTCCAATACACAAAGATAAGGCAAACGCGTATATGATTATCTGTATTTTGTTTGTTCATTTGCAGGGTCATCCATCAAGGAAACCACCAAGAGAAAGAGATGTCCCAAACAAGCAAACAGAGCACTAGCCTCGTGAAAGTAATAGCACTAAGGTTTCAGCATCATTTCATGATCATTCGTATTCGATACAAGAGAGTCCCAGAGTACTGAAAGAAAATTAAATGGTGCTCTGGATTGCATTGATGCTCTAAAAAAATAAAGTAAAAACCACACAACAAAAATCTCGGCGCCTAAAAAAGAAGGTGAAATCATTGCAGGATATTGTAAAATTGCTGCAAAACAAACAACTCCTCTCCCAAAATGAAGCTTGGCACAAACATGTACAGATGTTCCTTCAGGGGTACTAGGCAGGATGAGGAGCACTAAGACAGGCAACCTCCACCGGGACACTTGCCCCCCAGTGCTACGATCATTCGCGCCCACTCTGCACTTCTATAGTGCAAAAGCCTACAAATATGTTCACAAGAGCTTCGACTTGACCTTACCACACTCAGCAACCATCAAAAAGTGGTAGTGGTATTGGAGAGCCAGGCTTTACCCTGGAAGCATTTGCTGCCCTGCAGTTAAAAGCACAGGAAGAGATGGCAAAAGGAAGGCAACTGGTCTGTGCCCTCATGTTGGATGAGATGGCAATCAGAAAACATGTTGAATGGGATGGGTCCAAGTTCCATGGCTATGTTGACATTGGTGTAGACGGTAACGCCCGGGATGACAACATACCTGTTGCCCATGATGCCTTGTATATATGGTTGTGGCAGTTAATTAACAGCAACTGGAAGTTGCCGGTTGCATATTTCCTTGTTAATGGCATGACAGGCCAAGAGCGTGTAAACTTGATTGAGCAATGCTTGGTTCGACTCCATGATGTTGGCGTGTATTGCATCTCCCTTACATGTGATGGGCCCCCTTGCCACATGTCCATGCTGCAAGCATTTGGTGCAAAAATCAGCATCCCAAATCTGAAAACATCATTCCCACATCCATCAAACACAGATTGGCCAGTCTACATCCTTCTCGACATCTGTCATATGTTGAAGCTGGTCAGGAATACCTTAGTAACTGGCTGGGTGATACATTCCCCAGATGGTGGCAAGATCTCACGGTCTTTTGTGGAAGACTCACAAACTTCAAGAAATGGAAGGGTTAATGCGCCTTGGCAACAAGTTGAAGAAAGCACATATCGACTGGACAAGGCAAAAGATGAAAGTCAATCTCGCTACCCATGCTCTAAGCAGCAGTGTACCTGATGCCATTGAGTTCTGCAACAAGGAGCTTCATCTTCCCCAGTTTCAGGGCTCGGAACCCATTGTTGAATTCATCAGATGTATAGATTGCCTGTTACACATAATGAATTCACGCAATCCACTGGTCCGCAACTACAAGTCTCCACTGAGAAGGCACAATGAATGGCGGTGGAGGGGATTCCTTCAGCAGTCCTTCTCATATCTGGCATATCTCAAACATGATGGGCAGCCAATTTACTTAAAGACCAACTGCAACGATGTTGATTTTTCTCATATTGAATTCTTTTCAGAAGGGCTAATAAAACTGGCACATATATCAATATCTCCCGTGTAGCACACGTTTTTGTGTTAATAAAACCTACTTTTTCCTGGGAGTCCAGTCCACAGTTGTAAAAATAGACGTGTCGTCACGACTCATTAGCATCTAATGAATATTGATTTATGTGATGTATTACCGTGGAGAGGAAATACCACAGTGCGCGCTAGATGCATCCCTACATGCATCCATATAGCACGCAGAGCTGCGGACGACAGCACAAACTTGAAGAATGCTGACATTCTTCAGAAACTCGAAGAATTTCAATCCCAGTTCTTTCGCAGAATTTCTAGTGCGTCCACCAAGGTGCACGATTTGGGCATAATTGTCATGAAGAAAGGAGCACAAACTCTCGACCGAAAAGAGATAATGCAGCACAGTAGAACCTGCACATAGATATCCCTGACACGCTGTGCACGCACATACAGCTCTGGCTCCAATTTCATGTTTAGGCCTATGTACGTTCATAGCGCAACCAGTCGTGCCACGGATGCCAGTTTCAATTTTTCTCCGGTATTACCACAGACAAATGAACGCATGGATCGCCGGTTTTTGGCGTAAAACCGTGATTTTGGAAAGTATAGATGGATTTCACATTAGCGCCGTCTGCGCACATCCGCATCGAAACCGAGGCTCTCATTGGGTGCGTTAGATAAGTCAAACTTACACGAGAGCGTTCGTTTAGCCATCACGTGATGTTCGTGCCTGTCCAGGTGTCAGCCACCACTACCCCAGCTGGCGAGAGATTCTCTGGAGGCTGCCCGAATGTAATGACGTCACGGATGGACTGTTCGAGCATGGACGAACATGATGGAATGTGGTGGGGACTTAACCTTTTTCCCAGAATGCCTTGGAAAACAAAGCGTTCGATAAGCCTCATTTTGAGGCGTCCCTTGAGTGTAACACTGGTGTATTCGGGGAAGCTATTCGAACGCACTCTGGGTTGAACTTCATCGCGCGCGCAGGCGGACTCGATACAGTATATGCAGTATCCGGTTCGTAAGTGTGGTGCCACTTCAGTTTAAACCACGCCCACTGCACAAGATAAACGACCATCGCAGGTACGTTAGTTCGCGGTAAATTGCCTTTATTTAATTTGATTTCACGTGTCGAGTCATCCTGAAAGACTTTTCTACAAAAATTTGCAGCCTGAAAAGTCTGAATTTAACATACCTTTATGTATTTTGTGTCTTTACTCCTTACTTTCAGTCGTCTGATCGAATTAAGAATTGAAGCTGACACGTACAGCCTCGTTTTTAAACGCGGAAGTGCGCAGATGGCACTAATGTGAAATCCCTCTATAGTTACAGGATTGCTGCAATGTCGTTGGGCCTAAATAAGCGTTTGTACTGAGAACTACATGGCCACATGTTGGACTGTGCACCAGATCATAACCACATCTTTGCTCTCATCAAGTGCATTGCTAGATGCTACATCAAAATCCGCATGCAACATCTCGTCAAATGCTTCACTGAGAAGATAACTGGTGCAAAGCTACGCAAGCAGTTGGTCAAAGTGATTTTGTTGATGAATGGGCGTGAATAGTCCAACATCAAATGTAGTCTTCTTTGAAGAATGAAGGTCGCTGAAGAACAAGTAACACAATGAAGCAATTCAGAGTTGTTGTCAAGCCAATCAAAAGTCAGATCAGTTACAATCCTACTTGTCACTTCTGTAAAAAGTCATGGGGGGATTGCCTGGGTCAATACTTCCACTGAAAAGCTCACCCACTGACCAGTGACTTTTCTTGAACATACTGTTTCCCAAAGAGCAAAAAACAATAAGAAAACTGACAAAAATTGANTGTAAGTGTGGTGCCACTTCAGTTTAAACCACGCCCACTGCACAAGATAAACGACCATCGCAGGTACGTTAGTTCGCGGTCAATTGCCTTTATTTAATTTGATTTCACGTGTCGAGTCATCCTGAAAGACTTTTCTACAAAAATTTGCAGCCTGAAAAGTCTGAATTTAATATACCTTTATGTATTTTGTGTCTTTACTCCTTACTTTCAGTCGTCTGATCGAATTAAGAATTGAAGCTGACACGTACAGCCTCGTTTTTAAACGCGGAAGTGCGCAGATTGACGCTAAAAGCGTCGTATTGGGATCCTTCTATGGGCATGAGCGAAGCGACGGATAGCAGCGCGTCCAGTGCGCATTACGCGCAACGCATTTACATTGCTTGTATTTGTTTACATGTGCTTTCAAATACGTGCACCTTTTTGCTCTTCGGTACTGCTATCTCTTCTTTTCAAATGTTGCAACTGCGTTGTTTTGAATCCCTATGGGCCACATTAAGTAAATAGAGGATTTTTTTTTTACAATCGAAAAATGGCTTCATAGAATTTTATGGCTGGAATTCTTCAACTGAGCGTCAATTCCCTATACCGAGGGGTGAATTTGCCCACAGTTTTGATTTTAGTGTGGCGCCGCGCAGATCACGGAAAACCCCTGTAGTTTTTAATAGGACCTGGCGGTCCATAGGTTTATATGTCTGTGGGTATTACATCATACAAATTTCGTTTCTCAACAGCGCTACCAGCGGTCAGTTTGTGGAAATTTTTCATAAAACTCAAAGACAACGTTCGAAAGTTTCGGCAAAATTACAAAAAATACAGACGCAATACAGACAGGATTTGGTAATGAAATATGATTTATTACACACTAAACGCAATAACACTTTATTTTCAAAACTTTTAAAACAGTTGGAGTTGATCTTTAAGCAAGAGGAAGACAGGATTCGTTGGATTCTTGGTCGCAGTCACGAGTGTACAGGGTACCTTTGATACAATTGTAAAATGCGATGCTCCAATGATTGAGTATCTCCTCACATACAAGCTGTCCCAAGACCATGTTGAAGAAAGATCTGCCAATGGTTGCAACGACAACCCGACAGTCAGACAGTTTCAAGCAACAGTTTCAAGCAACTGCTTGTAAGATATCAAGTTAATGGTCAGGGAGGCAACTGCATTGCCCAAGAAGACACCTCCATCCTACATGTATCAAGTGCTAAGTGCAAGACAAGCTACCTAACTGGAGAGGCAGATTCTGAACTGAGGGACATGCTCCTCATCAGAAGATATGACTTGCTTGAATGACAAAAACCATCCAAGAACGAATATGACTACTTTCTCGCTTTCTCCAGTCAAGCATGCTGCTAATGGGTATATTGCAGGCTTTGTCATTCGAATGACAAAAAAATGCTTGATATGCCCAGACTGTCAATCTTGCACCTCAACTGGAATGCCGATGGCAACAGGTTAAGGCCTCTTAAAAAAGAAAAACCGTGATGGGCTAGTCATACCTCGAAAGGCTGCTTTACACAACCAAAGGTGCTCTACCTCGGTCAGCAACAATTGTGTCTGCAATAGAGGGATCCCAATACGACGCTTTTAGCGTCAATCTGCGCACTTCCGCGTTTAAAAACGAGGCTGTACGTGTCAGCTTCAATTCTTAATACGATCAGACGATTGAAAGTAAGGAGTCAAGACACAAAATA
>NW_019091704.1:13419-24658 GCF_001949145.1 Acanthaster planci | reverse complement strand
ATTGACCGCGAACTAACGTACCTGCGATGGTCGTGTGTCTTGTGCAGCGGGCGTGGTTAAAACTGAAGTGGCGTCACACTTACGAACCGGATACTCCATGTACTGTGTGGACTCCGCGGGCGCGCGCGAGAAAGTTCAGCACTGAGAGCCTCGGTTTCGATGCAGCTATGCGCAGATGGCACTAATGTGAAATCCCTCTATAGTTACAGGATTGCTGCAATGTCGTTGTTCCTAAACAAGCGTTTGTACTGAGAACTACATGGCCACATGTTGGACTGTGCACCAGATCATAACCACATCTTTGCTCTCATCAAGTGCATTGCTAGATGCTACATCAAAATCCGCATGCAACATCTCGTCAAATGCTTCACTGAGAAGATAACTGGTGCAAAGCTACGCAAGCAGTTGGTCAAAGTGATTTTGTTGATGAATGGGCGTGAATAGTCCAACATCAAATGTAGTCTTCTTTGAAGAATGAAGGTCGCTAAAGCCAGTGAACTTGTCAGTAGCACTGAAAGTCATTGCTGTTGAGGGGAAAAGAACAAGTAACACAATGAAGCAATTCAGAGTTGTTGTCAAGCCAATCAAAAGTCAGATCAGTTACAATCCTACTTGTCACTTCTGTAAAAAGTCATGGGGGGATTGCCTGGGTCAATACTTCCACTGAAAAGCTCACCCACTGACCAGTGACTTTTCTTGAACATACTGTTTCCCAAAGAGCAAAAAACAATAAGAAAACTGACAAAAATTGGAAACATTTGTGCTATTTATTTTGTTTGGGGGATATGACTGCTACTAAATTGGATTTCATTGTACATTTCAAAATCATCAGAAATGATTTTGCAGAAAAGTAGCAAAAACATGTAGCTAAGTAGTTTTTGCTTACTGGTTTCTTCTGTTATCTCCACTGGCCAACTTATACCCCTCTGTTCATGTTGTCTTTGTTGATGGGTAGACAGCCTCAAGAGAAAACACCCAATTAGGGTCTTTGGAGACACATGGCAAATTTCTGAATAAAAGAGGCAAACACAGGAACAGTCAACAATTACAAACAACTTGTTTTTTAACAAGCTGTTGTGATGTGCATATATACATGTACAGTTGTATACACTTACATTACATTTTTAATGTTTACACTTACATGTAAATACACAAGATCACTGTGTGAATAGTCCTGATGGGCATTGGATTGTCCTGTGCACATGCTATGATTTTTAAAGTGAATATAGATAACAAATGTTATGGCCTTATGCCCCTGACACAAAAAACTAACTCTCTGTACTGCATAAATATTCACATGTATATGCATGCACGTACTGGTTTATGGTAAGGGCACCACGGGCAGTCAGAGGTGATCGTGTATATTTTTGTATTTTGAAACCTGGTGTATATAGATCGCAATTGTTGTTGCCAAATGTCAGAAACATGAATTGAAAACAATATTAACTTTCTGTATTATATAAATGCCAATGTAAACGTACAAGTGCTGATATATAAATCGAGATATTAAGCCCTAGTGGGATTGAATGATCATTTTGTAAATTTTATAATTTTTGAAACCAGGTGTATGTAGATCACAATTGTTGTGGCCAAATGTCTAAAACATGAACAGAAAACCATGATATCTTCATCATTGTACAAGTAAACATTCACATGTAAAAATATTCTACTGATGATGTATGAATTTACATATTTAGTACTAATTGGGTTGGATGCATCCTTTGTACATATATAATTTTTAAAATCCAGTATATATAGTTAGATTACAATTGTCGCAGCCGTGCCACTCTTTTTATTACATATATTCAGGTGTACATGTACATATTGTGTGCAAATCATGCCAAAAATAATTATTCCAAGATACAGGTAATTCCAGAAATTAGGGGTCCATTTTTTGTGTGTCCCTTTCACATCTGGCAGATGATTTTGTAAGTTCAGAACACATTTTCAAACTCTCAAGAGTGATGAATTAATGCAAATTACCTGCCAAATAAGTAGTAATAGTTTGAAATCGATTCCGGTGATATTTCCATGTCAAATGGTCAGATGTAACAAGGACGCAATGTCACACTTTGACCCCTAATTTCTGGAATTACCCATACACGCCACACTGTGCACAAAAGATCTTAAAGCGTTGCGTCGTGTTTATCTTCAATTAGTATGTATCTGCCATGTCTTTATTTCTTGACTTTTCATCCTGAACTGTGAGTCAAGGCAAAGTTGAAAAAAATGCTCGAATCACCAACAGCAAGACAACTCTTTTTTTTAAGCATGTGTTTTTGTTAATGAATGTGCCATTGCGAAATGCCTTAAGCCATGTCAGCCAGTATGTCTGTCAGTCACTTTGCCCCATTTCCACGTCGCCCCTAACCACTTTGCCCCATCCCCACATCGCCCCATCTCCACTTCGCCGCATTTCCACTTTGCTATCCGTTCTCTAGAGTGTTACAAGCAATTTTTACAAAAATACAAGCCTCTTCAAAAATGGTTGAGAGGGGAGTTCCACAAACGACGTGTAGTTATTACAGAAAACTCTACGGCATTAAATTAATGTCGACTGCCTTGTCCATTATGGTGAATTAATACACACGGATGGACTAGCATTGGCGTTATTTCTCATCCTCTTCAAGTTTATTTCAAAGCAACACACACAATTCTGCTCACATCGTTCTAGTAATAATTGTCGATGCATTCAGGCAGCTGTACCTGGGCGATTGGATTTAAGCTCGGCGCGCAGGAAATTTTTTGGAAAGGCGCTCGCTTTAAGAACGAGCAAACAATCTAAAATTAAACTGAGGAACACAGAAAATACACACATAGACAAAAAACTAAGAATTAAGGTGAAGAAATGTTGCAACAGCGATGTTTTTTCAATGCGTGACTGATCACATACACTGTCTAACAGTGTACGGTCACCGCGGCATGACGCCGGGCTGCCACACTCCGTCTCCATTCTCTTACACAAATGCCGCGCGGCACGGCGGGTTTGCCGCGCGCGTTTTTACCATAGTGACAATGGAACACGAAGAAAACTTCTCTTTTCCTAACTTGCCAATACAAATTTTAGGGTCTCGCCGAAACTTGAAATTTGGGTCCGGCGGTCGGGAATTCGGAAGCATTGTTTTGGCCTTAGAAAGTTGTAGCATGGAGGTAGGAAAGGAGGTTGGAGGCTCCGGTCGTTATTTGGGTACTCAAACGTCGATGTTTTTACTTGTTGCATCTAGGCCTCTAGGCCTATGCCTCTGTTACTGAAGAACAAAATGAACGATAATCAATGGGGCGATGTGGAAATGAGGCGAAGTGGAAATGGGCGAAGTGGAAATAGGGTGAAGTGGGAGTGGGGCGAATGGCTAGGGGCGAAGTGGTATGGGGCTAAGTGGAATAAGTCGCTTCCTAAGTTGGAAGTGGGGCGAAGTGACCGACACCCTGTCTGTCTCAGGTGCCGTTTTCGAATACTCAATTCGTCTCCGTCTCAGGCTTCGTTCCCAAAACCAATCCCAGATTGTGGGCCTGAAGCAAATGAATTGAATTACTGTAATTTTTGGCTCTCTTGCATCTTATTTGATGTTTTGTGGCACTATTAGGCTAGTTACTGCGCTTACAGCTTCAAAGGCAGCTAGTTAAAAAAAAACAGTTGAAGCCTCATACGGACCGAAGTTGAGTTTTGGAAAACGGCCATGGCCTCAACATCGTGGCACTTTACTGCGCACAATATGCACATTGTGCGTACATGTACATGTACATGTACACATATGTACTATGCCTAACATGCAGTTTTGCTGGACTGGGCTAAGGTAAAATGTTTAAAGGAAACTTTTTACCATTTTAAGGTTGATCATAAAAAGGAGTATGAGATGATGTCACTAAGTTACATTGTAATTATCATATATCATCATGATCTACTGTAAGTTCAACTTAGGCCTAGTAGTAGTAGGGCCTACAAAACAATTTAATAATAATATGGCGACAGGCCCAGCCACGTTGCCTAGGCATGCCAGGTCCAAGCTACTTAAGCCATATTTGTTCTTAGCTCTATGCTTAGGCCTACTCGTTCGTGATTTTGGTGCATTTAGAAATTCTCTTGCTCGGCATACATCACTTGCATGACTCGGTGAGAACGAACATATAAATTGGAAAAGGTTGGTCAAAAAAAATACTACTACTGTCAGGGCTAGAATGTGGAGAATACTGTATCTCATCTTTGTACATTAAAACTTGCCAAAATGGGAGTATGTATCATGGCGGCCCAAGCTGCCGAGTGGTAGCGTCACCTAGGCTATTGTGCATGCGCTATCCAGATTTCATCATACATGTAGAGATCAGTGGGCATGGGTACGTAATAAATGCACTGCTTGAACGTCAGTCTTCAAGTTCATTACATTGGGATTGACAAATTAAGGGTAAATGAATAAATACATGTAAATTTACTAGTCGTGCTAGTATTTTTGAGTTGAAATGCAAATGCAGCCATTGAGAACTTGAACCCCAGTGTTTTTGCTTTTTACTCTTCAGGTTCAAATGTTTTCTGCAGATTTTCATTCTAATATTGAAAAAAACTGGTTTCACGCAGATTTAACAGGAACATTGCCTTGTCATGCTTGTAAAATATTTTAACAAGTTTGGTTACAGGTCATGTTTTTTACATCTGATTCCCTCTGAATAACTAATCATTCCTAATGTAGATTTGGAAAATTTAATCTGAAGTTTGACTGCCACTCTACATGTACTTCTAGAATTGAGGTTTATAGCCATGTACAAAGTCCCATAAACATTTTTGGCTGTTTTGATTGTCCCAACTTACCCCTTGCTCTGGCTGAGTTCAAGCAGCTAGTTGTTGTTTGTTCACGAACAGCTTGATTTGTTGTTCATTGGTCGGCCACTCAAACGCCGGGAATGCACATACAACCGGTTATTATCGCTAGTAGTTATTTGTGGCAAGCAACATGCAACATGGCAGCAACCTTGTGCATTCTTCGAGAGTTGGTGCATTCGCGCAGTTACTCCTGTTAACACGAGTAGGATGCATGTGAATTACAGGAGTATAGACTAATCCGATTAGACAACACAACTGCCGTGGCACTGCACGAACATTCTTCAGCTTGACGCGCGCGTGCATTTGGCAAATCACGACACCCTAATGGTCAAAGAGGCATGTAAGATGGGCTTACCACCTGTCCACAAGCGTTGTGCCACTGCAGTAATGGCTTCTAATTTTGGTGGTCGAATTATATTAAACTCCCCCTCTAGCAAGAGTATACTCTCACTGACCCTTGTGTCGTACTCCAGCTTTTTGTGCAACCAAATTTCATACATGCCTTCATGGTGAAGTTAGATGTCAGATGGGGAGGTTTATGCACCTTTTATCTTCATTAAAATGGTGAAATTCTTGAGCATTTTGCCCATCAACACTACAGAAAATCAGCAGCATCACCGAGTATGTACTCTTAACTGTCAGCTGTGTGATACATGTAGCTTGACCAATTGCAACACAGCTCCTATCTTTTCCTTTGTTTTCCTGTCACCCACAGATGAAAGCCACACTGGTATTGGTCCAATTTGCTTCTGTCCAGTAGTCAATCATAGCTTAGCTTTCATTTGGATGTAGGCATGGGCTTGGTGGGGCATTTGTGTTTGTCAACACACTATTCTTGTTCTTTAAAATTTGCTAAATGATCTTCGAACGTTCTGAAACATTCCGTAATGACCAGAGTAGTCACAACCAATGCTCTAACTGGTAAAGAGTTCATATTACAAATTTTCCCTCACAGTGGTTTATTAGCCATCAGAAAGTGATACTGGTAGCATGGCCCAAAAGTCAAATCTAGCAGGGAAAGTATTGAGCATTTACTTTGAAAACACTGAATTTTTCAGATCATTCTCAAAGGGTTTGTGTGCATATGTTGTCAAGTGCTTACAAGAGAGACAGGACTGAGTTGTGGTTCGGCAGTTATTTATTGGTACATATACATGTAAAACAGAAGAAGGAACAGATGCAAAAGACAGTTTATCTATAAAGATCAAAACAAGTTAACCCTCTGCATTGTAACCAGCTTGGCTTCTGCCCGACATTCCTACCAACTGCCGATGTCGGCTTGTACATGTGCATGTTTATAACGCATCAACCTGTGAAAGTTTGGTTTAATCTGTGGTTTGACTTCAGGTTTGGAATTATTTTGAAGTTGACATCAAAACCAGATTTCACCATTCAAAACTATTTCCATGCATCTATATATAAAAAAACAATTTTTTACATGTACATGTATATATGTAAATTTTAGCTAGAGCTCTATCGAGGGCTGCAAAAATGGCCCTAACCAAAGGAACATGAATGTACTGACATCAAAGAAATGGGAATCTCTCTTTAGACTAGTCTTAATTCCGGTATTCATGTGGTACATGGAGGTTGTACACTGCTTTATGTCACAAAGTATTGGTTAGAAGGAGTCCATGAGTGGCACATACTGTTGGAGAAGAGGCTCTTGATGATAATGATACTTGATAATGCAAACATTTAACTTATTATCATTGGTAAGAATGGATCCAGGTTCATCAAATACAGGAAGAAAGTTGCTGGGTCATGTCCCCCCTCAGTCCCTTTGTATTTCTGTAGTTTGATGAACCACATTCTACCACTTACTGTATGACCACAGTCACTTTTTCACTCAGTATAGGTCTTGTGCGAGTGACGTCATCTGCCACGGGAACTTTGACACCGCCATGTTGGTGATCAGTACGCACATCACTATATGTACGTACATGTACGTCGACGGGCTGTATCGTAACGTAAACAGCTTCGTACATGTATCACCACAAAAATGGCAGGATATCTTTTGTGCGCTTATGTGAAATCCCTCAGTCTGTCAAATGAGGAGACATTGACAGTATGCATGGTTCTTTTGCATCCATAAGTAGAGACAGTTTGTTAACCAGACCTTGTCTCAGCAATATTTGACATACGTGTAATAATCAACAAAAACCAAATTAAACTTGTACCTCAAATATACAGTCATTGAACAAAACCACATTAAAAAGCAAGTGAAATTTTTATGATAAGATCTCATGATCCTCTGGTCAATAATTTGAAACACATTTTTATAAAGTATGTTCTCTCACAGCTTGTATCAATTAATATTGTTCAAGTACCTTTCTGGTTTTCTATTTTTCATTTTCATCCTGCGTTGACATCTTTCCAAGGCTGCTCTTCTTTCTTCTCGTTGAGATGATGACACATGCTCAAGCCAGCTGGGAATGAAGTCAGGTGACAAGGGATCATCACTTTTCTTTCCTTAAACCAAAAGACAGAAAGAGAGAAAATTTCAGCAAAATCTTTTCTGAACTGCTTAGCGTTCGTACAAAAACTATGAAAAAAAATAGCCAAAGGCTCTCAACGACAGATGTAACAATAGTGGGGTATGAAATACAGTCTTACAATCGGATTTATGGAAAGCAATGAATAGGTTATATGTAGGAATTCTGAATACAGATGTTGGATATTGATCTTAAGTACTGTCCTAGTAATGTTGGCATCTCACATGTACAGCAATCTGGGACTAAAGTTATCAGTGCCTTGTTTGACAAAAGAATGAACAAGTTTACAGTCTCTGTTTGCACGAGCATACCCTTTTTCCTCTGGCAACCACAGTAGAGTAAGCTTACTGAAATTATTGGATAGGCTACTTTTATTTTGTAATTTTAAGCTCACATGCTTCCCCTACACAAAGTGCTGTAAAATTGCTCTCTTCCATAATGCTCTCTTTTATATTAAACTGTCACGCTTATAGGCCCACTCCTGTTACATACATCCTGGCCACTCCAGTGGGGCTATACCATGTTAATGTCGGCACAAAATGAAAATAGACTTTGCCTAACCAACGGTACTACGCTAACCTCAGCCTAGGCTGCAGCTTGCTGCCCGGTACGCCTAAGTACATACATATTTTTATAATGTCTTACCAGACAGAAAATGGTCACTGCACAGCCGTGAGTACGGACTCGGTGTCCAGTCTTTCCGCTGTATTACAGCTATCCACTGTCATTTTCTCTTTCCTGATTATCAGGAAAATGGTAGAAAGATACGTCTGTCTTTCCAGCCCTGTTCGAGCATCCAACAGCTAAACAAGTCATTATTTTTGTGTGGAAACTCACTTTACAAACAAGTGAGGGCGGAATTGTTGACAATAAGTCAATGTACAGTGCAGGGTCCAGTCCACTAATTGAAGCCCCATTGAAAACAGTGTAAAATCGGCACCGTTCAGGGCCCAATAGCATGCACGCCAACATCCCTGAGATTTCTGAAACACAAATGAAATTCTTGTCTGGTCACTTACCTTTCAATTTCTTTTCAATTTTTTGTGGGTTAACGAATTACATTTTTAATTATTCCCACAAAACAAAATCACCCCCCAAAAAGTGATTTTTCCGAAGTCTGATTGCAGCCATTTTTCAAGTGGCAACCCTCAACTTTCTCAGGCACTTAGGACCATTTTTCAACCGTAGTTTTTAGCCCTTCTGCCCTCATATGAAAGCTCGAAGACCCAGGGAGTTGATCCTGGCAACGATTTACACAATCTCACCATTTTGGGGGCCAAACAATCTCCTTTTTCAAAAGATACTTTGGGGGGCACTTTTAATGCTAATGAGCTGGTCAGAAATTCTCACTTGAATTAGTGGTCTGTACCCTGCAGTGTCGATGTCTGTGGAAACGTTAAATGGATAGTGACAAATGAGGGGGGTGATCACCAAGATGGCGGGATCAAAATCACGTTGGTGATCTGTGACGTATGCGCACAAGGTCGATAGGGACTTAGGGGGATGTTAGCCTGTTGGCTCAAGTAAGTACTCGTGGAGTAATTTGTTTGTTGTGACATGAGCAGAGTCAAATCATTTACCCGTACTTCCATGTAGGACTTGAGACGAATCACAACAAATTATAATGTACTTGTTAGTACATGTAGGAGTGTGTGCACCCAGTTAACAGTCATAATCAGTATGTTTGAATTATTAACATTAGGTGTCATTCTATTAATTTTGTTTTCACTCACTGTTTGTTGTGTTACTGTTCTTTATGAAACTAAAGCAGATGATGAGCTGAATTCTTTGTCATTATGTCCACAATGCTACGCTACAAGGTCATAACTCTGGACATCCACAATACGCTGATGCGTGTCAACCAATCCACAGGTCAGCAGTATAGTCGGGTTGCACTTCAACATGGTGTCACTCTGGATCCACTCGTTATTGATAAAGCATTCCACAATGCACTCAAAGAGCAGAGGGCAAAGCACCCCAACTATGGAATACATGCAGGTAATCTACTCTTAGTAATTATTAGGTTGCTTCATAAAATTTACTGGGAGTATGCCTTTATTCAACATGTACATGTGAAACCTTCATGTACCATACAAGTAAATGAAGGTGTTTCTCTCCAGGGAGTTGTGTGTGGACTGAACCTCTGCAAGGCGTCATTGTCCCAGTGAAGTCTCATTATGGATTTTGACACATCTATCTGGCTGGGAAGCTTAGAATCAAAACAGGAAACCAAAATCAAGAACATAGTATAAACTATCAGTATTTCCTTTGCATGCAGTGCTTTGGCTAGATCATGTACATGTTAGACCAAGAGAGAGCGAGACCAAGATCAAGACCTTGAAATGTGAAACCCAGACTGAGACCTGGTTGGCTACTACTGCCTATATCTACATGTACACCTTCAATAGACCATTGACATTTTGTTGGTAAAAAGAACAAGTACTATGTGTCTCAGAGTTGTTTTAACATTATAAGAAACCATATTTTGTTGTTTTGATCACTGATATTGGTGCACAAACACCCAAGTTAGTTGAAATCTTTAGGCTATGGGGTTGTTTGTGTGGGCCACAATTTACACGGCACGCATGTGTAAACTGTCACTTTGCAAGTGTATGAATAATACAGTACCATGGAAGTTGTTTCAAGCAATATATCAATTATCATAAAATGGAATGAAATGTGCAAAAAAGTGATGAATGTCTGTATACACATTCTGACTTGAACTGTTCTTAAATCCTCAATGAATCTTATGGACAAAAGTCATTGATCACATCGTGGAAATTGGACTATATTTTCTCTCGTGAGTTAAAATGGTGCTGGCCGTTGCCAAATACATAATGTGCATGAATGGAGGTTCCACTTGTCTTACATGTGAGTCGTACTTGTGTGTTTGGAGTTTGGCCACGTGTTTCTTGTTTATGGGGAAGGGGCTTAATCATACGTGTCACCTTTATAGAGTTTGGCCACCACCATGAATTTCCTTTTCTTCACACTGTTTTCTGAATAAAAGTTTTTCTGTGGCTATGAAACCAGTCAGTGCAAACAAAGTTCCATGAGTAATTGCTTCATTTTTTAAAAAGAAGTTTCAGAATTATTCCAACACGATTTTTGCCATGAAATAGTTTATGAAAGGGTAGGGAATATTTGATTTTATGCAGCTTTATGGATGAAGGCTGTGCTCCCTGGTGTGGTTTAATACCTTTTAATTTTTTGTGACCAGCATGGAGCGAAAATTTTGGTTGATTTGTTTTAATACACTGGTGGTAACGTAATACGTAGGAAGAAATAGTTGATTATGCCCCTTCCGCCCCCTCATTTAGAGGGTGGATCAAAGTATGCACTAAGTTTCAGTGTCAGAATTCTGCCCCCTTATTAAGAGAGCATGTTGCCCACCCACAAGCCTTGACTGTGAAATTCTAAAACCCCCATGTTTACTCGTTCTTGTTGCCTTGCATTCCCAGGATGGTCTCTTATTTAGCTCGGCTAAGCATATGGAAATGAAGCAGAGATGCTAATTTTTTATTAAAATGCTTATGCTGTACTCTGGCATGATCCCATGTTCCTTCACTCCTTAGACTTTGTGTTTTCTCTGCTCATTTTGGCATGTTTGAATTCCCCCGTTCACGTGGCTGTATGGTGGGGCGGAGTAAGGTTGCCTGGAATGCTAATATTTGGTTACCTCAGACTTTGTAACTGTCAGTCATTCTCCAGGATGTGTAGTCCCTTTTTGCATCCGAAACTACACTTATGTACAGGTACATGTGACTTCTTATTCCATATTTCACCTTTTACACTAGACACTTAGATTCTTGCATATAACTCCTTTGAGATGGAAGTTTCTCATGCTACCACAAGCCTCATATTTAAGGGAACTTAACAGTACGCTCTGTCAGAATCCTGTCTCCTGATTGAGAGGGTGGATCAAATTATG
>NW_019091704.1:0-11924 GCF_001949145.1 Acanthaster planci | reverse complement strand
CACTGGGTGAAGATAAACCATGAAATTATGGTTGTAGAGGGGGCTAAATTTTTAAAAGAGAAATTCACCTCATAGATTGGGTTTGATTCTCTCGACATAAGCAGAAATGGGCCTCATATGGTATGTGATACTCAACTGTATTTGGTGTTAAATTATGCTTATGCTGATGACCCAACTCAGTTATTTTAAGGTAGCTGTCTCTCTCCATCCATACTGGCATCAGTCATATTTTCATATGGGACTGTTACGTGATTGTGTCTGCATCATTTTATGAGGCTCTTCCCACAAGAACACTCATCCCTGGGGCGAACCTTCCCCCCTTCCCCCCAGTTCAACCCAGTTTCAAACCATACTTTTACCTCGCCCTGGGATGAATTAGCCCCGGGGATCAGTACTGTCATTTCACACTTGACGGGCAGGGCATGATGCTTGTAACATAGTTGCAAGTGGAACTTGTCAGCGCAGGGGAAGTCCTCCCAAATGGTGATTGATTTCCATACCTATTCCTCACTCCAAATCTGCCTCTCCACTGTTTTCTTCTCTTTTGGCATAATTGGCAAGATAGCAGATTGGACACGCAAGAAGATGGAGGTTTTAAAGAAAACATTTTGAAGAATTGCAATGAATTAACTTGCGCCCATATTACTTGGTATGTATAAATCGGATGAGTACTTTTTCATGTTGTGCAAATTGATCTGATTAGCGTGCACTTCGTGCCATTGTTTGCCCCAGGGTGAACTCACCCCTAACCTGTTCCATTCTTCCCTTCTCACCCGGGGGAAAGTGTCTCGCTCCGAGAATAAAAACTTCAACCCAGGTTCAGAGCAGGGGTTGGAACTCGCCCTACCCGGGGAAAGAGCAATCTCTGGGCTGAAGGGGGGGGTGAGAATTTCGGGTGGTCTAGTGAGAAGAGCCTTTATGGAAACTTGGCATTACAAGAGTTGAGGTGGAGTGCATACAATGATGGCTATAAAATATGCTTAAGCTTAGGCTGAGGGCACATGGCTGCGACATTCAAGTATTACAAGTCTGTCTCTATACCTCCTCCTTCTCCTTGGGGTTTACATGTACTTGTGCATGCGACCAATAATGACATAATGGCACTACACCCATGCTACTGAGAAATATGCTGTTTGTGTAATGGCTGTTTGTGATTAAAAAGGTAACAGAATGTTCCCCAGTGTCTGCTTTCCATATAGGGATAAGCAGGTAGTTATGTGTGAAAAGTTAATGGACCTTGTGCATTATGGACCTTTTGCATTAAGGTGGAGTTGGAGGCTGTTCTTTGTTATTTTAATTTGGTTACTATGAATGCATGAATAGTTTACTTGAGCCTATCCAAGAGAAAGAAATAACTTCTAATATGACGTCGTACACGTAAGGTTTATTGTGCCGAAACAATTTAAGGAAAGCCTGTTATGAAATCAGGTTCCTGCAGGTCCTATATCTTTATATCATTTTCAGGTATGTCTTCTAGTACATGGTGGTGTGAGGTGATAAGAAGAACCTTTGTTACTTGTGGCTACACTGACAGAGAGACAGTAAGCAAGATTGCTTCCACCCTCTATGAAGACTTCAAGAAACCCCTAACTTGGTTTGTCTTTCCAGAGGTCAAGTCATCGTTGACCTCACTGAATAGGCTTGGGGCATGCCTAGGTGTAATATCCAACTGTGATGAGAGACTAGTGGATGTCCTGCAAGCTATGAACTTGGCCAACAATTTTGCCTTCATCCTACTGTCAGTCTTCACTGGCCACCAGAAACCAGGAGCGGAGATGTTCCAGATGGCAATGGAGAGGTTAAATGTGAGACCAGAAGAGTGCCTGCATGTTGGGGATAATGTGCAGCAAGACTATGAGGGCGCTAGAGCTGTCGGTATGGCAGCAGTAGTTTTGGACAGGGATGGTTCAATTGCTGATAGCAACCCTAGTATTCCCTCAGACCATTTCATACCTGATCTCAGTAAGCTAGAAAGTTTGGTTCTCAAGTCCACATGATATGGTAAGGCTTATTGCAATATTTGCAGCTGATGAAGATATAGTAAAGGGCATTAACAGCAGTCAACATTGCAGCACCTAGGACTGCAGTTTCATAGAGTTTCTCCAAATACGGGAAATATTTTGAGGAAATGTTTATGATCTGTTTTAAAGTTTGTCATCAGAAGCTTTATATTTTGATTTTTCCAGCCAACTATAAAATGCCATTGTCCACACTTGGAACAAAATTTCCTGTCTCAGTATTGATTGGATCAAAAGAAACGAAATTATAGTTTTCAGAATACTCTGTAAATATGGAGAGGTAAAAACGGCAAAAGAATTTTTTAAATCTAAAAAATACCTACATAGTTCATTGAATAGTTCAGTACATCTATGCTACATGTATGTTCAAAGAAATATCAGAGTATTGTACAACCTAACTAATACGCTTCTTGTTGCGCAGAAGTCTGCTCTTTTTTCATTCTTTTTCTCTGTTATATCAGGTAAGTCGTTCATTTATAATGACACTGTAACAGAGAAATTTAATTGTATCACCGCATAGACGCGCCATGAGGCGCCAAAGTATATGCGCATTTGATACTGAGTACGCATAACTAATTTACTTCGGCATGTATGGTCTTTGCATACACACAGAATGCGTGCAACAACCCGCTTGTAAGCACCTGTCTTACTGTTTTTGCCGATTTGGGTTGCACTTCAGCTCGGGGCAGATAATCTCCAACATTACAAGTGAGATGATGGTTGACAGAGTATGTAGTTAAATAACATCCTATCATGGAATGAGGTCTTTCATGCAAGTGGTCATATTATTGGACACGGCAGTAAACATCAAATGTTACCAGTCACACATGTATGACCTGGCAATACTAAAATAACACTGAAAGCACATTTTAGAAAGAAGACAATGGAAATTGTCATTTTCATTTTTTCCGTTAAACACAGCCAGACATCCCACTTTTAATACTACTCATTTATTGGCCGCCTAAAAATATTTTTCATTTGCACTTTTACCTTGTCTTAAATTAGGAAACAAGGTACATGTACATGTATCTGTGGAGTTTTGGGTCAGTTTTTGGTTCATCGCTACAGAATGATGTGTCACCTCATGCAAACTTCTTTCAAGTATACGTGTACTTGCTGTTATTTTCTTTTTTAAAGAAATTTAATGGTGGCAGAAAATGTGACTGATGGTCATCTGATTTTGCAGTAGTGACTCACACAGACACATGGTGCACTATGCTGCTGTTACAGTAGCAAGCTAACTTTAGTTCCAGAGTGAATGAAGTTTTGGACCAAAAGATATTCCTTTCTTTACACGCTAATAGAACTTTTCTTTGATCAGTCAACCAGGGAAGGTCTATCAAGCCAGCAAGCCTTGGGCAATATTGCCATCCTTTTCTCTTTGTTTTGGGGTAGACGTAGATGCTGTTAGTTTACATTATACTGTTCGACTCCCGCCCTATCTGTTCAAAATTAATCCTGCATACATCAACTTGTTGTCATTTCTAGTGAGTTTACAAAATTGAGGGGATTTTGCTTTGTTACAAGAATTATATGCACATTTTGTAAACATACCACTTTTCTTGATGGGCACATATGTAGTATTTCCACAGTTTATAAAGACAGGCTGAATGTTTAAGATGTAGTCATGATGATGTGCCTAATAATATTTTTCACATTAAAGACTAGTTTAGACCCTGCCGTGGTGTTCTCTGCAGTCATGACTAAATGCGTGTCGACAACTGCACAAAATAACAGGACAAAAATAACAGGTTTCCTCAGTAGTCATTAACCAACGAGCAATCATCTTTTATTGAGATCTGCTTTACACTGTTTTGTGTTAAAAGCATCCTTATGATAAATTGTTTCAGAAATAGATTTTATTAAATTGTCAGCCTCTGGCATTTCTTACACCTATGCATGTATGCTTAAATGTTAAACATCTTAAACTTGGTTTGAACACTTGTATTTTTGACAACAAACAACTACAATAGTGAAGTACCACCTGAAAACTCAAGCAGACGTCAGTGATTTTTAGTACCCCCTCGTGATGAAACAAAATTAAAGCAACGTGTGCACCTGGAACCAAGATGACAACTTCTGTACAAGAACAGTGGTATTTCATTTCACATCCAAAGATAACAGAAGTACTTGTAGGTAACTGGCAAATTTCTTTGCAAAGCAAATAGATTGCATATGCTAGTTACAAGGGGCATTATTATGGAAGCGTATAAGAGCCACTTGCAAGGAAATTTTTTTAGTAACTCGTCGCAGTGAGTTACTATCTCAGCTAAAAGTTAGCTAAAACTAGGTCAACTCGCTGTATATTAAGACTCAGTCTGGATACCAGACCCAATGATTCCGACTGCTCTTCTTATCAAAGGTCCTGTATCACCCAACATAGAGGAAGGACACAGAAGGAGTTTGAACTGCCTGGGCTTTAACATCTGGCCAGTTACGGCTTTCTGGCATGCCTGGTTTGTCCGTAGCCAGAGCGCAGCGAACACTACGGAATAAAACAATGTATCAAAATTTAAAAAGTTTATTTACGATGGCAAAAGTAAGTCTTATATCAGGGATTTTTCTCTATTTTCTGGTCACAGCAATAATTTGTATTTAATTGCAAGAAAAAACTACAAGTATTCCCAGGATATTGGTCCGGCTAAGATGTAGGCAGTGAGCAGGCATTTTGTGTCCTTCCTCTATGCACCCAATGTGACCAACACTCCTCCAGATTTCCGGGAATAGTCAAACTATTCCGAACTTATCCTGTCCATATTAAATTCAGTTTAACGTCTGTACATTTTTTTTAATGCTCCTCAAAATTGTGAAAATTGTTACAAAGATTAAAATGAATAAAATTGGTAGCCAAATGAGCGAAAGGAGAAGAAAAAGACCATTTGGATGGTATCGGTAATGTTTGGGCATTTCCAGCCTCGTCTGTTGGCCTACCAAGAATTTTGTGAACTGTCCGTGGTATACCAGTCGGAGTACACCATCCACTACAAAGTAGCATTAGGGTCAAAAAATTGAGCTCCACTGAAAATAGTGTAAAATCAACCAAGTTTGGAGCTCCATGGCAGGAAACTTAAGTCCCTGAGGCCTCTCAATAAAAAAACAATGTGTTATCTGGTCCTTCAGATTTCATTTATTTTTCAATTTTTAGTAGGTTAACCAATGAATTTTTTAATTATCCGCCAAACACAAACTCACCCCCCAAAAAGTCATTGTTCCCAAGTCTTCTCAGCGGCTATTTTTCAAATGACATTCCTCACCTTCTTTGGGCTCTTCTGACAAATTTTCAATCACATTTGGGTCTGCTTTGCCCCTAGATTGGTGCCCCTGAATTGTGCGCCTCCGCATGGCGGAGAATTTTCCTTGCATTGGGACGCTGCACCCATAGGGGCCAGATTAGCATGCAGTGTTGCTGTGTGGCTAATCGTTGTGGTGGTGGAGCGCTCTTGTCCCCGGTGGTAATCCGCTCGCACTAAATGCCCCAAACTGTGGTATACTATTTCAAAATAAGGCTGGATTGTCTCCACTATTGAGAGTGAAAAAATGCTGGTAATGCCCAGCAGCTCAGTTTTTGTGTCAAGTACGGTCTTTCGGGCTCCCCAGCTTCGTGTAGAAAGCCTATGTGCACGAAAAACGGGTCTCCTGGCTGCAAGTGGTTAAAACTTCACTCGAATCTGGGAAAAAAATTCGTTCTGCTTTAAAAAAAATCTATTCCAAATTTCTAAAATACAAATTTTTAAAAATGACATTCACTTCAAAACACATTCAATTTTTTAAAAATGCTTTCCATTTATCAAAACATGTTCCAATCTTTTCAACCTAAATCTGCTTCATAATTGGGGAGTATTCCGACCAATATAACCCAGCCAGTTCAGTCTGTACCAACATTCTTGGTACAGACGAAGCCGGAAATGCCCAAACATTACCGATACCATCCAAATGGTCTTTTTCTTCTCCTTTTGCTCATTTGGCTACCAATTTTATTCATTGTAATCTTTGTAACAATTTTCACAATTTTGAGGAGCATTATAGAAAATGTATAGACGTTAAACTGAATTTAATATGGACAGGATAAGTTAGGAATAGTTTGACTATTCCAGAAATCTGGAGGAGTGTTGGTCATGTGGACATTAGGTGATACAGGACCTTTGATTAAAGGAGTAGTCGGAATCACTGGGGCTGGAATCCAGATTGAGTCTTAATATGCAGCGAGTTGAGCTAGTTTAAGCTTAAAAAAAACTTGCGGCGGCGAGATAGTACATGTATCTGGAAAATTTTCATTGCAAGTGGCCCTGATATGATTCCGTACATTATTCATCAGTAAATGTAATTTTTTTGTTTTTTTGGCTTATCAAGGCTTTTCAGGGCACAATGTATGTGACCTGTCGCAACAAAATGAGAGTAAAGTCACATCTCACTCTTTCCTATTTTGAGTGTTCAAAGTCCTATTGAAGTGGAGGTCAATTTTTGGTTTTTGTAATATTTGGAAAGAACAACCCGTCTCCTATCTAATTCTAAATATTTTGCAGAATCACATATTTAAAAATGTCATTTTCTCAGCAATTTTGATGATAGCATTATTCCTGCCTTGCCAGAAATGCTGAAACAATGTTGGGAATAAGACACAAAGCTGCCAGAATAATGCCACATTGTCACCTTATACTTCTACCCTAAGTGTTCATTGTACATGCCATTGGAAAGCTCTCTTTCTGTTGAATTCCAAAGTACCAATACATGTATCTCAGTTTTAAAAATTCCAACTTTCAGCTCATTTTGTGATGATATGTCACATGGGTGCCAATAGCAGTTCCAAGAAGTATGCTTCTGGTTCCAACTTCCTCTTTGGAAACTGTACAAGACTCACCAAATCTCAGCCTCTCTCATTAACGTCTTAAATACTTTCAACCCGGGTTGAACCTCTCAACCCGGGTTGAACTCAACCCTAGTTGGGAAAACCCATGATCACCCTGGGTTGAAAATTGAGTTTTCAATCCCACATTCAACCCTACTTTCAAGCAAACTGAGCTTATCAAGGCGAGTTCAACCCGGACATTAGCACAAAAAAATTTTCAACCCGGCTTGAAAATTGTCAACCCTCGTCCAGAGCAGGGTTGAGTTCAACTTGGGTTGAAATCAATTTAGGGGTTGATGCGGAGTTGATGCAGGGTGTAAGGTAGAAGATTTTCATGTGTGAATCATCACCGTTTGTCAACCCTGCATCAATCCTAAGATTTGTCTGGTGTGAACAGGCCTTATGTTTCACATGCACTTCATAAAAGCAATTCAACAACAACTGGCCATCAATATTGTATGCAACTATAAAGTGGCTTCAACTTGACAAATTAACATAAAGGGAGAACCTCATGACAGGCAACCAGTCTATATGGTAACTATACAACTGTATGGATGGCATCAGGCTGAAATTAACGATTAAGTACAATATATTACATCTCAGAAGTCCATTATTTTTCAAAACCAATTATTATTGCACATTATTTTGAATGTGCTATTCTTCATAGTTGGCTCCAGGACAGGCAAGAACTGCCCTAGGCAAAGTGTCCAACTCACAACAGCAAAGTCAAGCCAGCTAAGTATATATTGCAGTTCACTCACCATCAAACAGTGCACGGAATGAATCAAGCATAATTTGTGACTTGTATTCTTTGCTGATTGTACAGTCTTTGCATGCAACATAATGTTTACAAGAGTTTCTCCTCAACGGATTCTTCTTACTTGTGACACTGCTCATAAGAAACCACACATTCACGATAAAAGGTTCACTGTAATTTGCAGAATGATTATGTACAAACAGCAAAACTGAATCTATCACATCTTTATCGTAATTATATTAAATATTCACGTTATCACTGTTAAGCAAAACAAGCCCAAAAGTCAGTTATCTCATTGAGACATATTGCACACAAGTAATTAAAAAAGAACCAGTGTATGAGCACACAACTACTTCAAAATATGCACTGTACTATACATTTATTAAGTACTGAATATATTTTCTTAAATATCTGCGCATGCAGTGTATACACGTGTACAGCACCCACTTGTACAGCATAGGAATATGTAATACTTGTACACTAAAAAAGAGAAAGTTTAATGTTGATGAGTGACAATGTACATTATTTGAACTGATCCACTTAGGAAAATAGACAATTGCTCCATCTGTTTACATGTATCTGCCTAAACACATTCCCAGTTTACCTGTACATACATGTGGTAATGACGCTCTACTTATATACCCAAATTGTATGCTAAAGATTTCCTGATAAAACCTTTGATATTATTAAAACTGATTCAGACATGAGTTCTCAAATTTTGATGCAGAAGGTCAGAAGTTACCTACATGTACATGTAATTAGTGGTAGGAATTGGGGAGAGAGTGCATGTAAAACTTTTCATACTTCGACCACAAGAAAGTAGCCTTTAGGTCAATAAGTTCCTTTTTGAATGCAATTGGTGTTGGGATGTAAATAGCCCTTGAAAGCAATGCAGTTAGATCCTGTCTTTTTCGTGTGACTACTTACACATTTTATGCTGTAAAATTCTCTCAACAAATGCCTGTGTTTCTGTTGAATTTTGACCAAACCATCTACGGCAACTGCTTTATTAACCAAATGGCCAAGCTCTAATGTGAATTTTTCAATGTGACTGGACGTAAAAAACAAACAAGTGATTTACTGAACCCAACAAACTCAGTCACAAATCTCTTCTGTTTATTATATTACAAAGCTGATAATTAAAGGGTTCCACCACTTTCTTTGTTTGAACAGTCACTCTTGCTGTCTTTATAACATAGTAAGAGCCATATTTTTCCCTATGAAATATCAAACTTACCAAAAGAGCTGTGATGTGGGAAAAAAAATGCACTGACCACCATAAGATTTGTTCCAGTTTGTAATTAATTTAACATGGCAGATGCTGGTCCTTTCTGTCAATTTTTTCAAACAGTTTTATGTAATGGAGCACATCCTCATTTGGCCACCATTGAACTGTTGACAGGAAATAAAATACACACATATTTTTCAGAACAGTTTGCAGGGTGAAGGCATGCATTTGCCTTTCTTGCAAAGTGCAAGGATTATGAAAATGTACCTATTTAAAATGTATTCACAATTTTATAAGAAATGGTAAGAGCAGATTAAATGAAACCCACAACACGCATGTGCCTTCATTACAACACTTTGCATTGACATGATGAAACCAAATAAGAAACCATGCGACTAATGCTAAAGAGAATGGGAGTGGACAACATTTTATTTCATTTATATGAAACTTCATTTATTTTGAAGTCTCTGAAATTTATTCTGAAGATTCTGTGAGACTATAAAGCATCTGATGACGTACACTTTGTATGACATCCTGGCAAACGATTAATAATAATGGATCAACAGATAATGTTCCAGACTTCAGTTGCCTGATGAAGGCTAGCAGCACCAGCAGCCGAAACGTCGCTACCAGCAACACGACACAGCGACTCATCGATTATTTTTTTCCTGTATTTATTATCCACCGCAGTGATTATGTTTATCTCTTCTATTGAACAGATAATGTTATACCCCAGTCATAGATAGTAAATTTTTATTGGTTGCGAACTGATCACGTGATGTGCTACAAGCGTGCATGTGTCATTCACGCGCCGCACGTACTAGTGATGTTGCCTGGCTGCAAAAAAATGATGGATAACGGTGATCTTTCCCACAGCTGATGTGTCGTGTATGTCTACTGTGTTGTAACTGTGTAAACTTGGGTATGAGGGTGGATAGCCGTGATGGTACTAGAACGCACCAATTAATGTAGGAGATGTGCTCTGTGTGGGGGACATTGAAGCACTGTCTGTTCGCATGTTCTGCTTTCTTTACTCTGACCATGAAGGAACCTTTCCCCTCTCCCCTCAGTTTATCAGACTTCAGTTCATGCTGCTGTCCATATGCTCGTGGAACACAAGTATGCTGTGATTGCTATTTCTGCAATCCGAATCGCTATTATAAAACGCTCATGCCATTTTCTCTTTTCGTATGCTCTTCAATCTTGTCAATACTTTTCAACAGTATTTGATGTATATAATTTCTTGAAATTCAACCAATCAACAAAACCCCCAGTGCTTTATGAATCCCAGGTTTTTCTGTTAAACAAGTTTGTTATAAATCCTAGATACCCCAAAAAGAGGTAAACAAAGGACATTACAATCAATAATTTTCCTAAAAATTTAGTATCTCATTCACTGTTCACGTGTTTCAATTTGTCGATGTGTTTTAATTTATCTTGCATAAGATCATTCCAGTGAAATCTATGACCATGTATAACAAAACAGTTGCTGCCTGCAGTGACAGGGTCCATGGGTTTTGTACAACCTCAGGGGCAAATGGCACCCTCGGCTTCACCTCAAAAGCCATTTGCCCCCTTGGGCGTACAATTGTTAACTGGTAACTAGCTGCGTATAAGGACTGTGTGAGTTGGCTAAAAGCTCTGGTGTTTTTCAATATCAGCTGTGAAACTAGGCTTGGCTAGGCTATTTGTTACTCCTCTGGTTTCTACTACTGTTCAAGTCATTTGTCCATGGTTTATCCATCTTATTATGGACCTCTAATATCGCCTCAAATTGATGATAAAAAAGGTAATAAAGAGGATTTAATATACATGCATTAATATGTATGCTTATACATGAGCAAATCTGCCCACTCAAAATAGTTCAGAGACTCACCTGAGTAAATCAATAGGCAGAGGGAAGACAATGGTGGAATTCTTCTCTGCTGAGATGGTATTCAGTGTCTGCAAGTAGCGCAGCTGGAGAGCGCTAGGTGATTCAGCAATGACATCAGCTGCCTCCTTCAAAGCCCTGGAGGCATTTCGCTCTCCTTCCGCAGCAATCACCTGTCAATACCAACACACAGGGAGAGAGAAAAAACAAACAAGAATGTATTAATGAAACCAAATCTGTTTTTTAACTGGACCCAGCATGCTACATGGTTTTTGATACGTGTACATATACATGCATGGCACAGCTTTGGATATGGAGAATGAAAGTACAGGGGAATATCATGCAATTGAGAAAAACTAAATTTGCTTTGACATTGAAATGCTTTTAAACTTACCAGTATGTGTGAATTATGGTAGGTAATTTGTGAGGAAACATTACTGCGAGTACAAGATACAATTAGGACTACAAATGTAATCTATACCTTGCCAATATGTCACAAATGCCTTGAGTACTTTTTATGAGGACAAAGTATATACTATTATATATGGAAAGGACTACAGGGAAGTCTTATGATAGCCTACTGATGATGGAATGATCACTGTGTGTGAAGGTGTCAGCACATCAGAGCTCATAATGGCAATACATGAGACATAATTTTCTATAGCTAGTATGTCATTAGTCCCTTGGGATACTGTGCAGTAAGCCACCTGGCAGTTTAATATAAGACCCATCCAAGGGGCAACAGAAAGGTGCCTGTCTTTAAGCTGTCACTGTTTCAAGTGAAAAGCGTGTGGCTTCTAATGTGACTTTCTTCCAACTGAACATCAAAACTAATCAAAACATTCTGTACAATGACTTCCAGTCAGTAACAGGTTGAGTAGTGATGCTTTGCTGAGAGGTTCAAAGGGGGAACCAGCAAGTAGATGAAGCACAGGTCCCAGGAAGGAATTAATCTTTTGGTAGGGGGTGCTGAAGAAATATCCCTTGGAGAAGGTGTTTAAGGGTGCCATTGTTGGAGACCGTCGAACCATCAGAAAAACCACTGTGAATAGCTGAACGGTACGGCCGGAGGGTTGACACCTGTAGGACTGACTTGAACAGATGCATGAAAAAGTCAGCCACTGCAGTGACAGAAACTTCAGTCCGAGTAAGACCACGTTCTGTGCACCATGTAGTAATATGTTGTATATATTGTAACTTGC
>NW_019091703.1:85340-177318 GCF_001949145.1 Acanthaster planci | reverse complement strand
TGACTTGGACTTGATCCGGCAAATGTTAGATTCACTATAGATATATTGGGATTTTGTGTGTTAACAGAACCTGATAGAATTATGGCAGGCCGCGGGGCAAAGGATGAAGCCGACCAATCATCACGTAAGTATCAATGTTATCATCACCGCCATACAAATTGCCCCTCAGTACTTAAAGCAGAGCATGTGACAAATAAAGACTACTCCTCAACTTCGATGGAGTAGGCGCCTATATTGGTGTGACCCGTTGCGTATCGTCGTTTTCACCGTTTATCGTCTTAGTCACGTCATGACCCGCTCCGTCAGGTCAGAAGGTGATTAGTTTTGAAGTGTCGCTGTAAGTTTCCATGTGTCTGAGGAAGAAAAAAGTCCAATGGAAACACCGCTTTAGATTGTATCAATTCCTCAGTAGTTTGCTTATGAGTGCAAACATGAGTTGTTGTAGATCCTAACCTGATGGAATTATGGCAGACCGTAGAGCAGTCAGCGAAGCTGGGAAATCATCGCACACGAATCATCACTATCACTGTGATCAATGTCATCAATATTATCCGCCTTATCAGTGCCATTTCAGGCCTCGACCATCAAGTCCTTACTAAAATAACAAACCCTAACCAGATAGTTTCCGAAAAAGGACTGGACACAACTTGATGAAGAGTGCAAGTGGCCTGTAGCGTGTGACATCCGGATATCATTCTTGTCAAAACTGACCATTTCTTCTTACCCCCCATGCTATTGGTCAAGACAGTTTTAAAATTCTCGTTCCCAGTAAAACTGGAAACCGAACCGAGCATGGAAAGGTAAAGGTTAATAGTTATTTTCCCCAATTTACTTGAGTTAGAATTTGATTGAGTTAGATTTCCTCCCATTTTCCACCAGATACCACACCAATGGAAATTGACGAAAACGGACGTACCACACCTCCGTGTAAGTGTCGAAACAAACGTCACATTGCGACCACAAAGTGTCCTGAACAAGAAAGCTCCGAATTAACATTACAAATTTTACCGCTATGCCACGCAATTAGGTTACCTTAGAAAATAACTATATGCAGCAAACCCATATTTGCAAATATGCGAATTAAAAAAGTGCCTGTGGGAGATCCCCACGTACACAGATTTTGGCTGACCATGAATAAAAAGGATTCAGTTTCAGGGCCTGTCTGGGCACTTTCAAGAAGTCTTCATCAGAACTGACAAATTTTGGTTGAAACATGGCAAAAACTCAGGCCAATTCATGATTCAAAATACGTTTGCAAAGCAACACTCCAACGTGAAGTTTTGCGTTGGCCCAAATGAACTATCCTAGAATGTCCTGTGTTTGGGGAGTACGCGCGAAACGTGTAGTGGCAAGAATAACATTTGGGCAAGGTCGAGCGACATCTTTTTTGTCAACCACTGGACAATTTTTTCCCCGCCAATGTATGTACAATCGACATCCCGACTTCCTGGCGAAATTGACTAGCATTTCACAAAATGTGGCTACGATCACTTGAACGTTCCTGGAAAATGAACACAGATTACATTGTGTCAGCAGAGGGCGCTCTTTATCTCTCCCACGTCGTCGTGTGGAAATGTGTCCGCTTTCCTATCTCAGTTCATGATTGCGAATTAAATGACCGGCTTTCATTTATGCACGATGAACAAATGTACACAACTGATGTGTTTGGTGGCCTGTTTCTTTCAGTCTGATTTTGTAGACTTGATCAAATTAAATTGACTCTTTTTTTTTCGCCATCAGCTCCCAAACCAATGGAAACAGATGAAAAACCCGACGGAGCGCGTGCCCAGTCGAGTAAGTTGGTGTTTGAATAGACTTGGCCATGTTCTTAACCGCGTGAATAAACGTTAACTTTCATCAATTCATGAATGACAAGATATTCAAGAGTGCAGTTGTATAGGTGAACACCGAATAAGGCCCCACCAGTAAGTCGAAACTAGAGCCGAATATGAATCCGACGCGATTTTGAGATTAATTAGGCCTATGATGTTTGACCAAAACTAACGCCACTCAAACTCAGCTTAAACAGTGCGTCCATTCACTCCCCTCAAGCGCTATACTGGCGGTGAAAAACGATACTGGGTCTCAAAACTGGGTCAAGGGGTGAACCTGGGTCGGTCTCTTGGCGGGGAAGGCCCGCGCAGAGGCGCGAGGTTTTACGTGAACGTGGAATTGAAAACAGTCGCGCTTGCCCTGCACGAGACTGGGTGAGTAAATCCATCGCGCTGATGTTGTAATCAAAGAGGGCGCTGTTCAAGTTTACCGCAGACGATAGCGATACGGCATGAAACATACGAGCCGATCAGGTTTCTTTCTTTTTTTTACTAATTCCTCCCTGTGTCGTTTTCAATGCACGATGAACGCAGTGAACTTGTTCTTTAAGTGTGCTGGTGGAGTGTTCTTTCGGTCTGACAAACAGTTAATTTTTTTTATTGATTAAACCTCCTTAGCTCCCCGACCAACGCCAACGGAGACAAGTGAAGCACGTGCACAATCCTGTAAGTTTCATACTCAACGTCATTTTCGCATCACCATCCACAGCTCTTAAACCCTCTGTAGAAACACAGTTTTCGTTTTTTTTCGTTACATTTATCAGTGGCACTACAGAGTCTTGCATTCATTCATTCATGCATTGTTGGTACTTAAGAATTCGAAAGCACACAAATATCTCCTCATTCAAGAGGCGACCTTAATACTCTTGTTTCTGGGAAGCAACGAGTTTGCCAAATTTTAATGATTAACCATTAAAATCAGCCTCAATGTGGGTAGTAAGTTGATTAATCTGCCAATAGGCGCTGGGGATGATTTATTTCTGCTAACTCTACCGGGGGTTCTACTTCCAAAGACTGGGCACGTTTATTTCTATAAAGTTTCTCAATGTTTAAATGAAAAAATAAATAAATAAAAGAAATAAAAAAAAAAAGCAACTTGGCTAAGACAAAGATATACCCCAGATGTCGCAGTGTTATCCAATGAGTGGCGGGTCTTTGGTCTCTCTACATTTAAGACCGATTGTACTATTTCCATACATGGATACAGACGCACAGATTTGCATCGAGTACCATCAACTGAGGCACAAGACTTCCTGTAAGTTCTGCTCCGGCTCACCTGCCAACGTGGTGTTCATGCCGTGCAGGCACATGGTGATGTGCGAGATGTGTTCTAATCAGCGCCTGGAGGCATCGCGTGTGTGCCCATGGGCCAAGTGTGGCCAAAAAGTCAACTATACTATCAAAGCAATCATACCATAAAGCGGTTTTAGGCTGGACATATTTTCTTTTTGAAGACTTTGTGCCCACCGACCATTCATCTACTGAATCAGATATTTTTGTGTGTCCTCAAAATTTGGAATGTTTGAGACGCGTGAGACGTAGCGATATTAGTGAATACTAACTGAACCACTCGATAGTCAGATTTCATTCCAATCAGCTCAGAGTTGGAACAACTTCGTGTATAAAGTGTCTACAGTAAATGGAAATAATTTTTAATGTAACGTGTTATTTAATTGAATGTTTTAACAACAGAGGGAAAGAATGACAAGTTTTTTATCACCCATTTTTACAAAACAAAAAGCCGAAACTTTTTTTCCAAACTGGATGGATTGTATTGCGCCCTCTCGTGGTATATTCCCTGAAATGACTCCAGCCTACAGGTGTTGATATTCGATTTCATTCAAGACGCGTTTCATTCCATTTACATGTGTAATGAAATCATTATTTCTCGGATCTCATTTAAGAAGCCTTTAGAAAGCTTGATAACAAGGTTCGCAGTTCTTGCCCAACCACAGTGTTTCCCTTTGCAGGAAATCGACCTCTGACTTTCCTTTTCGCATTTCAAACACCCTTTCCACTTTCACAGCCACCAGACGATGGTTGACACAGCGTCATCAAGAGGTCAAGAGCTATACGATGAGACGCTCTAAAGATATCGATTCCCTGAATCGTTAAAATAGATTATAGCCATTATTCGTGTGAGAGAGACAGCATAGTCTTTAAAAGCTACTGTGTTTTCTGTCAATTCAGTTTCCCCAATCTTGTAAATAATTGCTTTATAAAGTGTCTGAAAATGTTTTGTACATTTTGTAACACCTATCAAAAACATCTATGTAAGATAGTCAGTGGGTACATGGGCAGTAAAAGAAAAGAAACACATTTTTGTAAAGAGTGGCAATTTTTTGAGGAAAAATATTGTCTATTCAGTAAAAATCTTTTTAAAATCCTAAAACATCGACTGCTGATACTTTCTCAAATGTAACTTTCGAGAACTGAAAATAAACTGAAACTGTTTTGCTGAAAGAAAACAGGCTTTCTGTGCAGCGATTCATATAATGTTTCTCTTTTAAATTTAGCTCCCGAGTTTGGTTTTTGGTTCGGCGCTCGGTTTTCTGTGAGTTGGTTTTGAGGGGTCAGCACGTACGTGTCTTTCTCACCCGACGAGTGTCATGGTAGCTCCGGTTTCTGGAATGTTCGCCACAGGCCTATACGTAGGCCTATGTCTCGTCAGTTATGGACTGATTACCACCACTTCTCGTGTACATTTTACCATGCAGTTGTGACATCATTTCATTACTCCTGCGTGTAATTCCAAGGAACTCTTCCCGATTGTTCTACAGTCTGGTACGGTACGAGTTTAGCCTACTGGCTGGAGCGGTCGACATTCTAACTAGCGGTTGGGGCCCGCCTAAATCGATTCGCTCCGGTGAAATATTTTTACAACTTTTTTTATCAAGTGCAGCAATAATCATGTAAAAAGTCTCGAGGGCAAATCATCTGCATGCACGATGGAAAAACTCCGACACAAAATAGCTCCATTTTAACCAGTACAGGGTGACTCACATACTACACGTTGACAAAAGCGACCGTGGAAGCTTCCAGAAATTTGTCAGTCAGCATCACCAGACGTGGGTGGGTTTATCGCAGTGCGCCGTACCTTAGATCGATAAACCAGTCTGCGTCAACAATAATCCTTTTTAACAAGCCAGTTGGTCTTGTTATTCTTTTGGGTCCAGGGTCCGACTTTGCAAAATAGCGTGCAAACAGTACATGTACAGCTTCTATCACATACATGTACAGCGCTTTCCACCAAACATGAAACAACAGTGACCTTTGTTGAAGGCGCACATGTAATGGAATTTTTCTTGGCTACAATTTTGTCAACTTGGTTTGTATTCCTCTTCTATGTTTGAAAATTCTTTCACATTCATATCTGAATAGAAGAGTGCACATTTTAACACTTAAAATTATCCACTCTTTCCTGGACAACTGAGGGCGCTGTCGCTGTGAAGTCACATTTCAGTACATAAGATGTACTGTTCAAAATATGAACCCAGAATTTACTTACTGGAAACATTTCTGAGAATAGGACTGATGCTCGCTTATTGCTTCGCACATGAACGACGATAAATCTCCCGAAGAGAAAAATTGGTCCGGCGAAATTTATCTACAAAAGTGCAGCCACACTTTAAAATAAGTTCTTAATTGTACTCACAACAACATGAATGCAGCTGCTCCAACACACACAGAAAGAGTTGGTTATGAGTGAAAGCTAGAAACAATTATAGGTAAAGACGGCTCCCATTTCGATCCTTACGGACACTTTCAGGAATACAGGAACGGCTTATTGCTCAGAATTTGTATAAAAAATAAACCGTGGAGCTCAACACTGTACTGTTACACATTGCGGCATGCAATTTTCGATTGGCTAATATGAACAACAATGTGTTAACACATTCGTGCTATCGCACACTTCCTTCACGTCAGTGCTCAATGGCTACATTTTTTGAGCACCTGGTTTTGTTTTTTGTTAATAGAGGAGTTGGGGTCTTGCTTTTTGTTTTCTGTTTATTTGATTTAACTTGGTTTGCTTTGATCGTCAAACATGCGTGGCAGTGTCGCTCCATGATGAAGGTGTTTGGGTGCTCCGGGCTTGACGGGGGCACGCGCGGTTGCACCTTCATAACAGGCACGCTACAAGATAACGACAAGAATATAATATCCGATCAGTGCTCTGAAATATGTGATTGACGAGCTTTTGGTAACTAAGTACCTTCTTCAGGGCAAGCAGATACAAGATAACGTTGTTAGCCAAATTACATGTACTGTGGAGTTAACATTGAAACTGTGTTTACACGGAGAACCGTGCGGTCATGAAGTGAATTCTCAGTTGTGACGTCACACATAGTTGCACGTCCCCCAACGCACAACAAGGCCAAAGAGCTTGATTTGTGACTTTTGTGACGCTGGATGGCTTCATTGTTATTCTATTGTTCGTCACTGCCGTCAGAAGGGTGGGGAGGGATCAGGTTGGTGCAAACAAACCCTTATCTTCGTTTCAAATAATGGAGATCAATGTTAAAGTAACTCATTGATCTCTGTAAGGTCCGCCGGGATGTGTGGCTCTTTCCAAAGATCCTGTAAAGCTCACCTCCATGGCTGCACTCGGCAAAGTTCCCCCAAAACTGTACTTTAAAGGCGGGAACTTGTCCCATTGAGATCTTAAATGGAATTTTCCCCATTCAAACAAACATTCAAACACGTCCGTACACACAAACATTATGTCGCCCACAAAAAAATCTGATACAGACGTTATGTGTCATTGAATGTAATGTACATGCCAACACAAGTTTACATTTCCTTCCTTCCTTCATGCATACACTTGGAAGGAAAGTGTTTGGATATAAGATTTCCGACTTTCCTGCCTCCAGCTATAGACAACAGTTTTCTGCAATAGATCTGTCAGCTCGAATGGTTCACATATTGTGCGCATGTGTAAAGGTGAAAGTTCACGATCAGATGAAGAAACAGAGCATTCATAGCAGGAACAAAGGTTAAGTCTTCAAATCCTTATTAACCCTCGGTCGGAGTGGAGGCCTTTATCACGCTGTATTAAATGGACTCGAAAGTGGAACTTTTCGGAGAAGCAGAAGCGGGGAGTCTCGATCTGTTAAGGGCGTCTCCACGCCTGCGCGCGCATCATCATAGGCAGCTGTGCCAAGCACTGTACGCTTGATAAAATAACAGTTCAACGGGAAGTTGTGGTCATATCTGTCCTTGGTCGTAATCCCTACAGTATACTCGAACGACTGGCAACAGAGGCTAGGCATACAAAGCTATAGAATTGTCACACTGGGCCGTAAAGGGTCACAGTGGTCCCTATCGGTCCACCCGTAATGAAATTAAGAAACTTCCATCCACCAAAAAAGTTACACTTTGCTGAAGGACAAGTTTTTTTCCCCTTTTCTGAACACCGAGCACTTCAGTGGAGCGAAAAACAAATGGACGAAAGAAGACGCCTCCCCTAAACCGTGTTTTTTTTTCTCTGCGCCTAAATACACGTGAACGGTGAAACGTCTTGAAGGTTCACCATGCATGTGTGTCGTGGACTCGGCGCGCCCCTGAGGGTGCACCCTGGTAATTANCGTGCGGTTCGTCGTGTAGCCTATCTTCGTGCGTTGGTTTGGAGCTTAAAATAGTCTCCTCCAGCGCCTCGCTCTCGAGCGCCTATCCTTTTCGCAGCAGGCGCCTTGATCAAAGGTTACTTGTAGGTCACAATGAATCACGAGTCAAATTACAAGTCGGGTTACAGGTTCATGAAGGGAAAGCAGTGACACGAGAATTCGATTCAATTGAAGCCGGCCATTGAAAAAAAAAGACCTATAAATGGGTTTGTTTGGACAACGATTTCACGATTTGTGATAACATGCTGTGGCCTCGTCAAATGGTTTTACATTACGCCACCTGACAACTTCCCATTCCACCAACGTTCAGTTTTGTCGGTGGTTTTGTGACATCCCACCGACGGAAGAAACAACAGGAAAGTCTAAACGGAATGTGTCCGGTGTTCTTCTCTTTTGTCAGTGATGATGTTAACACCTTCTGTATATCACAGGCAAAAGCCTGGTCTGCAAATGTGCAATGCTTTATGCACTGTCGATTGTTGTGTTTGTCGTATGCATTCAAAACAACCACTCCAAGCACATCGCCCTCGAATTTATGACGTTCTGGACCAACTCAAACCATGCACTGCAAAAACTTGGGGTGTTAAATTTAAACCCACCCAGTGTTATCAGAGGACTAATCCAATCACTGGTGTTAAAATTTTTTGTGGTATTTGGTGTTACGTGTAACACCCTCCGGTGCATTGTAGCACTATTAGGTGTGGTGTGGTCATCTGATAACATCAACAAGTGTTAACAGCTTTTGCAGAGTGAAGACAACGCTGCAAAAACTGGGATGTTAAATTTAACACCCGCGGTGTTATCAGAAGATTATACCAACACTTTTCACTGGTGTTACAATTTTTGTGTTATTTGGTGTTACTTGTAACACCTTCTAGTGCGCTGTAACACTTATAGGTGTGCAAAGTAACATCATCAGTGTTAAAGTAACACCCTATGGTGTGGTCATCTGATAACACCCAAAGGTTTTGATTTTAACACCCGAGTTTTTACAGTGAATGCACGGTCGATAAACTTTTAGCCTTTACCAGTTGAACTTTAGACACTTTACGGATTCGGGGTTGGTAACAAGAGCCATGCATCCTGGAAGATTGTCTGTCGGGGTGTTTCGAAATATAATTATTATACATGTAAATAAGAGAATTAACTTCATTTATGTACTTCATTTACGTCCAACTATAATACATAGCATGAAACTGCAAAATCCCATAAGTTGAGTTTGAACTTTCGAGCCCCCCCTCCCCTCAATCTTCAGATTATAGATTCCTGTTGTTTGGTTTGTTTTGTTTCTTTGCCTTCTATTTGTTTCTTTAATGTTTTTTGTTTGTATGTACAGGACGTCATGATTCTGTAATGGTGAAGGCATGTCAAGATACACGCAGCGGAAAAGATCAATTGTCAGTTGTTCCTGGATGGGACAATAAGCTTAATGCATCGATTGATTTTTGTAAAATGGAGAAATTATATCAAATGTCATAATGCTGTAAGTTAACGAAGTTTCATCGAGTCGTTTCAATCTCCGAGTGGTGCGCTTCAATCACAGTCAAGCGCAAGGCGATCACGCGGCAACCCCGAAATGCAAGCGGAAATGTCAAACGGAGACGGGCCTTCCTTCTAAAAATATATTCGCTAGTATTAGTTTCAGAATTGTGCACGCGACAATGCATTTTTTTACGGACTAGTATACTCAGTTCTGTTGATCAGGGAAGACCCCAAGGCATCAATGATGTACAGGATTGCATGTCAGTTTTTCCAATGCTTCCGTGTGTATGTGCGCGTGAAATAATGCATATCTTCCAGTGACGGCGCTCCGCGCGTATTGCACTTTGCAATATTTATACCAAGAACTTTTTGCCAATTTTTTCCAAACGATTTTAAAGTTTGCCTATTCCAGTTAATTCTTACCTTTCAACTGAAAGGCGATGACCTTTTCATAGCTCCAAGCTAGTACACTTTCATACCATGGACCTCACGTAGCTCTATGACCAGACCAGAAGTACGAGTTTCACCAAATCCTGTATTCAAGGAAGAGAAGGGTGTGTTAAGCGGCTACAACATTATACATGTAATTAAATTCCGATTAAAATCAATGCAAATTAGCTGACTCTTTTAACTTAAGTCTCGTGGAAAATACGAGACCTCTCCCCCATCACAATAAAACCACGCCCACCGAATACACGGTCACTTTTTACGGTCCAATGCCTAGCCTCTTTGTGATCGCGGCCAAAACGTGCGTCATTTGTAAACAGAAAGGTAAATACATGTACATTGTAGGCAACGACCTTCTCAGGGGTGACCGAAGCACGTTCACGCACAGCTTTCATGGCCACAGTTCTTGGAAACTGACCACTAGTGCACAATGCTCAGTTGTTATCGGGAGGGGTGTATGGATGCAGTTGTCTCAAGTCAAGGAAAATTCTCCGCCAGGCCGAGGCGCACAAAAAGTACCCCCCCCCAGAGATTGTTTCGAAAAGAGGGGTCTGTTTGGGCCAAGAAATGGTGGAATTGTGTCAGTATGGCCCAGGATGATCTCTGTAGATTCAGGGGCACCCGTCTGGCAAAGCAGACAAAAATGGGATTGAAATTAGTCAGAAGAGCCCCAGGAAGGTGAGGGATGTCATTTGAAAAATGGCCGCTGGGAGGGCTTGGCAACATTCACTTTTGGGGGGTGAGTTTGTTTTGGGCAGATAATTAAAAAATTCATTGGTTAACCCACTGAAACTTGAAAATCAAATGAAATCTGAAGGACCAAACAACACTTGGTTTTTTTTTTTGAGAGGCCTTAGGGACTTCAGTTGCCTGCCACGGGGCTCCAAACTTGGTTTACACTATTTTCAATGGAGCTTGAAAAGGTTCAGCGCACCCATATGGTTTGTTTACAGTGGTGCAAATGGGTGTGCAAGGTTAGAGCGTTGAAAGGTTAGATACATTACGTCATAAAGCACTGTTTTGTAAAGTTCATTGCAACAAACTCACGGTGTTTATCCATCGTCCGTACTACATTTTCCTAAATAACATACATACTATGTATTAAGTCATTTTAATCGAAAACGAAAATTCAAAACATATTGGATCACACTCGCGACTCTTTAAAGTTCCCATCCGCATCCCTGTCGCATGTTTCCTGCGAGATGCACATGACGAAATACTTGCACGTGCACAGTTAGCGACCTCACATTACACGAACGGATGACTGGCAAACCCAAAGCCAGACCCCCGCAGAGTTCCTGGTATAAGCGAAGACCAACGTCAATGCTGTACATGGAATGGAGTTCGTTCCAAGGTCAACTTTATGTACATTATTTTGTGCGCCCATGAAGCCGAAGGAGCGGCGGTAATAACGTACGTATGGTGTGACCTCCTCAAGGAAACTTCGGTTTCCACCCCAACTTAGGAACTTCTCAATTAACTCGAAAATCCTCCCGTCATGCTCCACCCCAGGTCAGTGCGTCGTATCTGCTGAAATTCAGTTTCTGACGGGCGCGATTGACGGGCTTCAAATCTTGGATGTTCCAAAAAACCGGTGGAAGGAATGTGCATTGTAATTTGTGAACCGTGTTCGGATATCGAGCAAAGCAAGATCATCTGGCAGTTGGAATCATGTGTGTAAATATTTTCAGGTCTAGGTCTGCTGGCATGCAGTTAATATGCTTTTTAAGGGAGTGGGGACAAATTAACGTTCCCTTTTCGTGTACCAATTGGCTCGGGGCACAAAAAGACTGTTACATGCAAATGTCAATACATATGCTAATTGGAATACACTGCACATGTACTGGGAGACCTTGATGCGCATTGTAAACTTGGCAGGATGCCCGTTTTGCACGCATCCATACAATCGGCCATCTCGGTCTTAGATCCGGAGGAAACATTGCAGTGATCAATAGAAACAAACGTACAACCCAAGTTTCAGAGAACCTGAGACGTGGTAATGCGGTCAAACAAACACAGCCCCGAAATGCAAAAGTTCCAATTCATGATGTTTTAACACTTTATTTCTTTTCTGTACAAATTCAATAACATTGCATTTTATTACCTTTTTCTATACTCAAAATGTAAAAAAAGTTGCAAAACTGTTGAGAAATGTGTTGTATCAAAACGAGGCCAAATTGGGTTAGGACGACTTAACGTGGTTAATGATTCTGTATCTGTGATAAAGTCAACACATCTTGTGTACTAATAAAATTGGTCTCGATCAACAGCACGTTACACGTAGCACGATGTGAAGCAACACAAAAATATTGAAAGCCAAACAGTCGTCTGGTTTCACTCCATTTGGATTAACAGACGACTGTTTGATGGTTCATGGAATTGATGACTATAAAAAGAAACTTAAAAGGAAGCGAAATTATTGGTGGCAAATCTGGGAATATGAAATTCATTTTGTGCAGGATTTTGTCCACTATTTAAAAGTAGGATTTAGAAAGGTGGATTCATGTGGCAAAAATAGGACTCTTTAAAATCTTTTTTCTTTTTCATTTGTTACTTTGTAACAAAAATACAATGACCTGCATTACAACTTTTCGAAAAATATATTTCAGTGAAGTCTTGAATCCTGTCCGTCACTCATATTCCCAATAGAATGCCCTAGCAAAAATAACCAGAATGGATAAAAACCAAACACACCACGAAAAATAAAAATGTCAAACAGGAAAACTAATTGGTGACCCATGATTTGTACCAAAAATTCTTAGCAAGCATTACTGTCCAATCGTCTCATGTCCATCTATGGTGAAACTTTTGTCTACTTGTTTTCCTTGCAAAACACCAAAAACTCTAAAATAAAGTCATGATTTACATAATGCTCAACATATAAGAATTCATATTGCACGAATGAGGTCATCTAAAAAAACCTCGCTGTACAAAGATTTGGTTACTGTTAAATGTACATCTGTGACCCTTACAATACCGAATACTGTTCGATTGACCTTTGAACTCCGACACAGAGGGATTGAATAGATAGCAGTTAGGTACATGCATATACAACCACATTCAATTGGAAGTATCCTTCAAGAGAATTTCCCTTGTGCGACTGAGCAAAAAAATTTATGTATAACGTATGTATCTCCATGCAAGTAGAAAAAAAAGGCCTTTTAATTCTTAAATATAAGTTCTTGATTGATTTCTTTTAAATACAAGCTTGGTACAAGCATGGAATGGTTGTTCCAGGTTGAATATAGTCAAAGAAAGTGAAAATCATCTTGACAACTACATGTAAACATCATCAGAAACAAAATGTCAACAGGTTCCATCATGTCCGATTGCAGACAAGCTTAATTATGAATGGATGCTGTTCCATTTTGGGAGGAACCCTGACTCGGTCAAAGTGCTCAGGTAACATAATAAGGAAGTCAGCCGATTCAATTTGCCTTGCAATTAATCCAACTGCAAGAGAGAGAAGAAAAAAGGACCCTTTTGAGGGCGGGGGCCAGTGTGGAAGATGAGTCATTCAGCCTGCTGCAAAAAGTATTACGGCTGTTTCATGACTACGAAGGGAGGAGAATTCTACTCTCTTGTTACTGTGTGAACAAGAGGCACTTACAGCATAAACTGCAAACAGTCTTTGACAACAGCCGAGGGGTTTAGAAGTTTCCGGGGAAAGAGATATTTTGTTTGTTGATGAAAATCCTGGGATCATTTACATTCTACAAAGTTGATTTGGTACGAACAGCGACAGTTCAAACCATTTGGGATGTACATGTCCACGTAATCACGCGAAGGAATTTCTTCTCTGGGAAATAATTCAATTGTCAAGACGATTTTCATCTATCGCCGTGGTTTTTTCCTCTCAACAGAGTCAGCGTGTACCCAACAATTTATCGCTACACTGTTGTTTTGCGTGATACATCAAAGATTTATCACACTCTTCAGCTCATTTGCCAAGTTTTAATTTAAGCACGGCCAACCTGACACTAGCATACATTGTATGAATAAAGGAAGTGTGAAAAATGATATTATGTACATCACTTGAAGCACCAGTTGAGCGTAGATGTATAAAAAGGTATCAAAACAGTATCCAACCCGTTTTCGGACTCTGGCAAAGATCACAGAAAAAATGTTTCAATTAAAAATCACACTATTTGCATGATGAAATTTTCTTTTTAATATTAAAAAAAATTAGTCAAAAAGATCAGAGATTTGCATTTGGTATTGGTTGAGTTTGTGTGCAGCCGGGATCGGGCTACGCCTGGGCTGTAAGGGTCTTACTGACCCAACGGTACTTGTGGTGGGACAGCGCTGGCCAGTCCTGCTCACTGTTCATGGTGTTTCGGACCAGGTTGTACTTGGTCCGGTTCCTCCGCCCCCGGTAGTGGGTGGTGACCACGCCCCCGACATTGTCGTTGGCCACTGTGCTGGAGTTCCTCTGCAGGACCTCCGTGATGTTGTCAAGGACGGACTTTGGGTTGGCGTTCAAGTCCATATTGCCATTGGCGTCGCCCGTTTGCAATGTTGTTGTTGTCGTCTCATTGTCGTTAACTTGTAGTGGAGACGACTTCTTCGGGAAGGATGCAATCGGGCAGATTGTTCCCTTTTCTCCAAACCTGAAAAGCAGACCATTAACATGATCAACGATCAATGTCTTATTCATTTAATTTACTTAATACCAATTTAGACAAAACTACAATCAATAAACTAGTACAATGAAATAGCAGCCTTGAATGGTCTCTTCAATGCCTTCGTGTTGTTTCTCTACCATGTTTACTGGGACAGTTCGCCTAACTAGGCCAAATCTAACAATGGTCGTGATGACTATTCATGAAGATTCAACGCGAGTTTCACTTGATCAGTGAAAAGGTAGCATGTGTTTACTTCTTGACGTGAAATTTTGGAGCATGACAACAGTGGTTTATTGGGGAAAGGGGAGGGGGTTCATGTACGTTTTCATTGTCGACAGACCAAAGGACCGATTCTTCGCGCCCTTGAAAACAAGCTAGACTCATTAGTCATGCAGCGGTTCTTTTGTTCCACACAACCAATGCTAACAAAATGGATCCATTGTTTGCGGTCGCAGTGGATCGAATTCAGTTTATAGGCTGTTGTCATCCGCCCTGAATTAACTTCCACATAGGCCATACCTGCAGACGACTTCCAGAGGATCCACCCAGAGTGTAAAATCAGCAGGGAGGTTCATTTTGTCGAAGTCCAGTCCACTTTTCTTAGCGGCTCGCACCAAAACAATGTCCCTGGGTTCGTCGTGGGCGATACGGATGCAGCGGAAAGCCTGACCCTTGCTCGGCGTCTCTTCGTACCAGTGATTCCGAAACTTCTCGATCAGACACGCCACCAGGTTCTCCGAGAATTCCGCCATCTGCTCCGAGGTGAAGCTACGTTTCACGTTGATGAGGCGGGCCAGGAAAAACACCGCCGCTGCGATTTCGTCCTTCATGACTGTCGAATGTTTTCACTTAGAAGTTTTACGTCGAGGAAGAGCCGAGTTGTCTGCTTGCTTTGTTCGACAACCACAAAATATGTTGCGAAATTTGTGGTTAAAATCCTTATCTTCGGAGACCGTGTAACTTCAGAACTTTCCTCAAAGGGAACTGATATCCTCCAAACACTAACTACTCAGAAAATTTGACAATGGGGAAAGCAAGATGTGATATTCCAACACTAAAAATGTCCCCAAATGTAGCATTTGGTTGACTCGTTGTTGTTGTGTTCCCAGCTGCGAATGCTAATGCAACGCCAGCAAATTCTCTTATACAGCGGTGACGTCACGTTCGACTCCTACAGAGAACCAATCGGGTGTGTGGATTTCTGCGTAACCATGCCGCGTCATGTAAATATTTCACGACGTCAGATCCGCCCCTACCATATATGGCACATCCTTGCCTTATATGGCGGGTTTAGTAAACAGCTATTTTTAGCCGGAACAATGCAACAATGGAGTAATCGAGGATATGCGCGTGACGCATTTGAGCTGGACAACAACATGTCATGGACACGAGCCAACTTTTGTTTGCCTGTAGCTAGCTAGCTGTAAGCGTTCAGCAAAGAGTCATTGGAGGGCGCGCTCGTAAAACGGTCAACCCAGTTGGCGCGTAAACTGCATCTTTATAATCTTTCCAACGGAAACGGTTTGTAAAAAAGTAGAAAAAGCAACCCAAAACATACTGATAAAGTCAAAACGTATACCCCCTATTAGGTGCCCGGAGACACAGCATTAAAACTAACACCATTCTGTAGACGTACCTAATGAAAACAAATCAGTCAGAGACCTTTTTGGTTGCAAATTTGTATTTTTTCAACAAACCGCCATACACGATTCCAGAGATTAATATTTTGACATAAAATGAAAAAGAAAAGAAACAAAATTTGCACATTTTTACGATGCATGTTTTAACAACTTTGTCCTGCACGTTTTATATAATAGTAATAAAGTACAAATTGTTTTTATGCTTCAGCCTTCAGGCAAGGACTATTTACCAAAGGAACAAAGCATTGCGCAATTCATTCAGTGCCATTATTTAATAGAAATCAAGACAACATCTGTTTCACAGTCAAAGCTTCCTATACGAGCACAGCCGACTCTGGCAAAAATTTCCATTTAAACAGTTGAACAGACGTCCAGTGTAACCTTCGATTTCTTGAGATTCAAAAGTCCAACGAAGGGCAAAGCAATCAATCGTGCAATAGGCGTGTATTTGAAGAGGGAGGCGGACAGGTAGTTAACAGATAATGAATGACGCTGAAGGCCGCCTAAAAAAAGTCATGCATGATGATGCGAACGGCATGTCGACACACAACCTTCCCACATGTGGTAGGGTACATACGAGTATAACGTTGCGAAGTGCAATCAGCCGCCATTTAGCAATGAACACGGACAGCGTTGCCGCAAAGTTCAAACGAGTGAACTTTGACACGGTGATTGCTCCTCCAATTTCCATAAACATGTACATGTACAATGGAAAACTGTTATAACAAGGTCCCTGGGCCTTTACAAGTCACCTGCCTATAACAGTTACCTTGTATTATTAGTAATGGAAAAATAAACAAAGACTTGGGGCCTCAACGTTAATTGTCCTTGTTATAAATATGACCTTGTAAATTAACAGTGCTCTCATCTGTGTTCAACTGTAGAGCTCCTCAGGTGTTTTCCACAGTATTCTTCCAAGGACTGCTGATTGGCCAGAAGAATAGCCGCTTACATTGTCGCCATCACCAATTTTGTTTTTTTACTTTCATAACAAACTGAAAAGCCATCAGTGATGTAAGGGGGTCAACTCCAAGGTACTTGTACCGTCAAACAACCTGGAGATTTTCATCCCTTTTCCGAACGCCTTTCTTTCCCTTTTTTTACATTTCAATTTATTTCCCGGGGCAAGTTCCCCCTCCCCCATCCCCCTACACTCCCCCCCCCCCGGACCACAGACCATGTTCACATTTTCATAATGATGGAGGGGGACAATGACTGGTTCCCTGCACACATTCCAATGGAAGGCTGAGAGCCAGTGCATAGTTTCATTTGTTTGCTAAGTACGGAACCATAATCCAGATTTTTGTCATGGAGATTAGATTAGTGGCTATGAAAAGGCACATATTTATTGCATCGCAACTTTCTCTCTGACCTGGACACACCCCCAAAAGAAAATATAAATAAAGACCCTAAAGATGACAAGACAGTTGCCGGAGTTGCTTAATTATCGCAAATTGCTATCCCCGGAAAGCAGGCGCGACACTGTAAAGCAACCACCCTTCCCTGATTCTCTGCTGCTGACATTTGACCCTAGTGACTTGGTGACTCCGCCACCGCCTAGACCTGTACACTGCCCATCAGACGGCCGTCTTTCTGCGACGCTCGCAGCTTCAAGATGCGTTTGCTCAGGTATTCGGTGTGATGCTTGAGGTAGCGGATCATGTCCGCCTGTCTCTCCAGCAGGGCTTCCACGTACTGGCTGTCCCTGAGGTGGACCAAAGACCACGGAGATATAGAGGGTTTGCATAGCTGCCATCTTGCAGACCGGTTCTTTTGTTCCACAGGATATGCACAAAGGAGGTTTCCCTGTGGGACAAAACAACTTGCCCTGCAAGATGGCTACCACACAAAGCCTCTATACTAAGTCACTAGAGTGCAATTCATTTATTTCTTGTGTGGAGAAAATTTTACATAGCCCCGGGGGTCAGATACATGTATTTTTAATCCATGTATGTGCTTGTTGAACATAAAGAAATGAGACGAAACAAGTTCTGAATGATGCACCCTCAATACAAGGTGCAAGTGCAACATTTGCAAATATCACAAGCAGTTTTGTTATCGGTAGCAAGACACAATCTGTCTCCAGTGCATAAAGGTGCACACGTTTGCATAACTTACCTGCACTGAGCCAAATGAAATGCTGCCGTTAATTTATTGACTGCACATTTCGGTTTATGGAAAATGGGCTTTGATGATGCATCCTGTTAGAAGGCAGATGCAGATACGCAACAGCCAAACAATACTCTCATTGAATTTTGAATTTTCCATAAGTCTCTACATATGTGGAGGTACCCCACAGTGCTGGGAGAACAAGGGACCATGCAAGCAATGGGAATCGAACCCAGGACACTAACTTGCAACCAATAATTGGTAGGTGGATGCTACAAGAAAGAAACGATTGAGGATGCTGAGGGAATCAAACACTGGATACTAACTTGCAGCAAATATTTGGTAGGCGGGTGCTACAAGAAACAACTACGCATATAGAGGGAATTGAACCCCAGAACACTGACCATCAGTACCTTGAATATGGGTGCTACATTGAGAAATAACGAAGCATTCAGTGGGAATTGAACCCGAGACACTAACCCATAACCAATATCTGAGATATGGGTGCTAGGACAAGAAAAGACCAATAGCCAAGCACACGGTGGAATTCGAACCAGGGACCCCAACTTATGATCAAACTCTGGGGGGGATGGGTGCTAGAATAAGCAAGGACTCTGGAATCGAACCTGGGGACACAAATCTATGATGCAAATTTGGTGAGTGGGTGCTGGAACAAGCAAGGAGCGAGCACAAAGTCAGTGGGGAATCGGACCCAAGGCACCACCCTGTGACCAATATCTGGTGGGCGGAAGCCAAAAAAAAGCACAGAACAAGTGTGTACTCAGAATCACACCCCAAACACTGACCTTTAAACTTAACAGTTCACAGGGGGTGCCAGAGTGAGACAGGACCATGCACAAAGAGGCCACTGAACTGAGGACACCAACCTTGGAACCAAATATGGAGGGTTGGTACTAGAACTGGCAAAGACTGAGCACAGTGGGAATCGAACCTGGCACACTAAACCAGGCAACCTTCCTCAGATGACAAGAAAGAAATGACTGCTACAAATGTTCCTATTTTCCCAAGGATTGTAATCAAGCAGAACCAATCAACCATGAACACTGCAGCAATCACAAACAAGCCAAGCTTCGAGCAACAATTGTACAAGCATCTTTGACAGTGAAGTGCACGTGCATTCATGTGCACACACAACCCTGTTCGGTTTATTCCAACTACAACCCCTCAAGGAGTAATAAGACGTATTTAACCACTTAACGCCGGACAACGACGACGTGTAAACACACATAATTTTCCTTATTTCTTCCACGGAGGACGTATACACTCGTTTCAGGAATTCATCTTTCATTTCCTCGGATGACGTATTAATGCATCATGCTAGATTGGGTCAAAGCGCAGTCGCAACATTGAAGAATTTGGAAAAAGTTGAAGAAAAAAAAACTGCCCCCAGCAGCTTTTTCGGGTAAGAAAAACTGACACTGACTGGTTAAGACCCAGATATGACCAAAACAATATCCAGAATGTGGATGCTAAAATAAGACAAAAACCATGCACACAGAGGCAATCGAACCAAGGACATCAACCCATAACCAATATCTAGTGTGTGGGTGCTAGAACAAGAAAGTGCAGAGCATGGAGTGGAAATCAAACCCAGGGCACTCACCTATAACCAATGTCCGGCAGGTGAGTGCTGGGTTGCATGACAGCTATCATCTGCTCCTCCTGCTCGGCGTCAGGCGGGAGCTCGGCTTTGTTGAACTTGTAAACTAACACTGCAGATTAAGATCCAGAAAAAATGACAACGGTAACCGATGCTCAAGGTTAGCTCTTTGGGAGTTTGTTGGAATCCATTCCCGTGGCTGGGTACAGCCAACCCCTGGCTGTACATTGTGGCATTTGATTGTATAGAGGGTTTGCACGGCGACCATCTTGCAGGCCAGACCTTTTATTCCACAGGATATGCACAAAGGAAGTTTCCATGTGCAACAAAAGAACTGCCCTGCAAGATGGCTACCATGGAAAGCCTCTCTGTCTTCAGCTGGCTACTGAATCTTGTGTTTTCGAAATTTTTGGTCAACAGTGTACCATGAGGACATGGTTTCACTGACCAGCCTAGTAAGCACGACTGAAAATTGCTCACTTGCATATCTTGCACAGCAGAAGAGCGCGATGATGGACTCCACGCCAATGATCATCTCCTGGTAGTTGACGCCGTGAATCGACGCTGTTCCCACGGGCTTGACGGAGCTCACCTGTGACATGAACTTGTAGCGCAGCAGGACGATGGTCAGCATGAACGCATTGCCTGTCAGAGACGTAAGATAAGACACAAAAATCAGCTTGTTTGCCACATGCAGGACTGATCACGAACATTGGGGTGGACAAATTGAGGTGCGGTAATGTCTCACCCAGTGAAAACACAAACTCTGCCGTGCGGCGCAGGTATCTGGTCTTCTGGGTGAAGTCTAGGTAGCCGTGGCGTCGCAGCAGCGTGTGACGGTACTGGAGAAAGCGGTCGGCCAGTAGCAGCAGCAGCCAGACGACGGGATGGCTGAAGGCTAGGTAGACAAACGCATCCTCCAACTGCTCCGCCCGCGTGGCGTTGCGATTGACGCAGGGCTCGATGGCGTACGGGAGGACAGCTGAAGCAGCCAGGTACGCAGTCTGTGACAGAATTATACAGGGTCAGACTGGTCAGCGATGCTCGTGCCTAAGATGCAGTTCTCATATGTGTTTTTAAAAAGGAACCATTGTCAAAACTTATAAAAGTAGAAACATTCAAAAACAACTAAAGGAAAATTATGACATGGCTGTCAAAGCCGTGCAGGTGTGACAAAAAGCTGAAAGTTCTGAACTTTAACAAAAATATCCTATTACACACATATAGACTGGCAATGAGGTCATTGGTGCATAACTATGTCCCTGAGTGGACTGTGAGTGACCGAACAGGGTCCTACAGTATATCCCTTGGCCTTCGACCTCTGGAAATAGGACCCTCTTCTGGTCACTCACAGTCCCGAGGGCCGAGGCTTGCACAAGTGACTGGATTTGGTCACTCCTTATGTGTTTTATAACACACCTCAAACTACAAAAATATTCTCTCAGGATTTTACTGTTTTCATTCAACTTTCGATAGCACTTCAAAAATTGCAACAAAAATTGAACTGAAGATTCATTTTAGTGTACCTTGATGCAGTCTAATTTTGAGTTGCCATACTCAACAAGGAAAAGAGTTCTTCCAGGGTTTTAACTGTTTCAATTCAACTTTTCACTCAGTATCAATTGAAAAACTGCACCAACTGAAGGTTCGTTTAGTTTTAATAGACGCAGTCGAATTTTGAGTCACTGTAGACATGTACAGCTAAGAAAAGAAACCCTCCAGGCTTGTAACTATTCCAGTTCAGCTTGGTTATTGTGCCAGTCAAAATTGTTAAGACTTGTACCTGACCGGGCACTTGTCTCTGGAATTGATGCGCGAGCTATGTCTAGGCATGTGTCGAGTAACCCTGATGCCAAATTCATGCACTAGCCCATATTAGTGAGCCACACTTGATCGAATTTCAGCCAACTATGATAAAGAACCAGGACAAGGTGTCTTACAAAATGAGATACATGTAGGTTTATAAGCCTAGCCAACATAGTTGCATCCACATGGGTAATCCATACTGTCCTTTAATAGGACTGATCCCAGTAGGAATAACAAAACAATAAAAGCCAGCTTGATCACTTAGAAATACTAATATCAGAGTTTAAATAATAACATTGATAACTTTTTGACAATAAGAACTGTACCTTATAAGATGGCAGAACATAACAACATTTTGATTTAGCATTCAAACTAAACATAAAAGGAAACATTACCATTACAAGTCCTCTGTTCCCTTCTTATCCATCGAAAAAAATGTACTGGTGCCAAGCGTCTCTTATGTAACGAAGCAAAAGCTTGCATCGAATCACAAGGCATATTTTGTATGGAGAATTAAAATTGTTACATACATGTATGTTCTTGTGAATTTAAAGATTTAAAGAATGCAGTGTGCCCGATTTTATTCAAATGGAACTCGCAAAAGGCTTTTTGGACCTTTGATCACCGACTTACAATGAGTACCACTTGTAAGGCCACCATCCACAGAGTGCTGCATCTCTTGAAGTGGGGCTCCTCTTCTGCCTGCAGGTTCTGCGTGATCAGCAGCTCTTCATCTTCCGGTGACTGCAAGATGCTGGGCTCGTGCTCGTTGAAGAAAAAGCCCTAGAGGGACGGGGAAGGGGAGGAATGCACTCCAGTCTTTCTGTTATTGAGGCCGTGAAAACAGTTCACAAATAGGCCTGCACAAACTACATAACGACGACAGTGCTGACGTAACGACTTGACTTGAGACCAAGAACATCATACATGCATGTACATGTAAACACAGCAAAGGATGCTGGGATATGATTATAGATACTAGATGGCTGGCAATCAATATTGTGATTTCTCACCTGATTCCAAAATAAATCATTCATGATTGTTGATGATTAAATGGAAATCATATCTGGTGAAGCTGTCTGAACCTTAAACGTTTAGTCAACCATTAGGGCCTACAATTCGCAAATAATACAATGTCACTTTATTGTCAGATGCTTTGGAACTAAACTAGAGTCTTAGTAGGCCCTAGGGAAAGAGATGCGACAAGCATGACAAGATGTGAACGATGCTGATGAGTAGGCCTAAATATTCACGTACATGTACATGTAGGCTTTTCTCCTCTGGTCAGGCGGGCCTCGGCTAAAAGTTTAACCATCTGACCATGAAAACCATCCTGGCAACCTATAAATTAATATTTTTTTTTAGGCCTAGTAAAACGACTTGGTGTCGACTTTACTTTATTAGGCCTAGTAAAATGACTCGGAGTCGGACTTGACTATCAATCACTAGCTGACTAGCATAGGGCCTAGGCCTATGCCGTAGGCATAGTCACGGTCGTACTAATTAACGTCAATAGAACGTCAACATATGATAGTAACGTCAACACACCGTCAACACACCCAAATCACATTCTAAGTTAACAGAAACGCAATTTGATCACAATATAATGCCTAAAATACAATTTGGCTAACAACAGCAGGCGACATTTGGGGGGGGGGGAAAAGCCGTTTTATTTCACGATAATAACACCCTTCGCACAACCACGAAAGACGGTACCCATTATGCCGTGATCAGGCGGACCATACTATTACGCTACAGGGGGTCACCTTCATACAGTAAACCATGGTACGATTCAAACGCCATGAGAAGGCAAGATGGCGGCGAACAGCGGCACTGCTCAGAGACAATTTTTTCGCGTTAAAAAAACTGCCTTGAAATGTAGTAAAGTGTAAACTCGATTAAAAAGAAATTCTTTCTAAGTGTATACATTATAGTTCGATATGTCTGTTTTCAATGCATTTTGTAAGTGTTGACGGTGTGTTGACGTTACTATCAATGTGTTGACGCCTGTTTGACGCTGATCAGTAAGACCCCATACTTGATAGATTATGGTACATCAATGCTCACCCCTTGTCTCCCAACATGCCTTCCATCCTGTCCACCTCCAAGGCTGACCATTCTCTTGAAGAAAACCGAAATATTAATTCGCAGCAACGTTCTCCATCCGAGACATTATCGCCACAAATCTTCAACTTGAAGTTTAGAAGAAATTTCTTCCGTCGATGGGTCATGTGCTTGAGTCATCTGGTACCCAAGTTTCTCGCATTCAGCACCAAGGCACCTCCTCATTGCGGAGGACCAGACTATTTGAGTGCGATTAAAAACCAACGGCTGTTTCTTGAGTGCGATTAAAAACCAACGGCTGTTTCTTGAAAAGAACAAAATAATCGATTTCCTTCTGTTCACCCTAAGTTAATAAAGATTATTTTACCATGAAAATATCAGTTAATTATGGTTACTGAAATCCTCGAAACCCGCTCTAGACTTAAACATCTTCAGGGTCGACAATAAAAGTAAACATGGAACAGCATCAATTACTGTTCTGAAGCGACCTCTATCGGGTTCGTCGATGGTGGATTCTTGCTTAAGACGAGGATGGAATTTACAAACCTATAAAAAGACCAAAATCTTTACTTCGTAGCCCACTGGTTTTGAGAGAACATAACACAGCCAACGTAAGGCACTTTCTGTGTGCATTAAAAGTCGCTACCCCCCCCGGGTTTACCCAAAACGGAGGGGCGACATTCATCACCACAGAGTGCACACACAGACCAAAAGATGAGAATAATACCAGAAGACGGTTAATTAAAGGCTAAACGGGGATCGATTCCGAAGTATTTTGAAGCTAATTTGTGCTTCTCGGCCCTTTCCCTTGTTCACCTCGCTTTGTCTTTTCGCCAAATAACGACTTCAAATCATTCTTTGAAAGTAAGAAGACACAAAAACATACACGCTGAACACAGTCTGCAGTTTTTAAAACTCACAAGGGGCCGGGCACCAGACCCTCGTCATTTTAATAATTGACTGCAACAGCCTTACCTATTTACACTTGTGAGGTCAATTTTTTTCAGGTCTACTGTACATTACAAATAATTATGCATCTAAATTCTACACACAGACCCATCCAATTCACATTGGGTTTGGCATTATTTCCCCAATATTGATATAATACAGCGCATAAAAATTGCATCTTATCTGGTTTATGTAGGCCTCGTTATTTGACTCACTTTGAAACTTTTGGCAAAGTTTTAACGGTGACACTGTCGGTTATCCATAAAATGGCTCAGAAAGTATCGTACGCTGGGGTTGTAAAATCGGTCTTAAACTATTATTTTTGTTAATTTTAAAACCAAATATGGACTTCTGAATACATAATGCTTGTAGGAAAATCCGAATGGTTACATTTTCCCCCGCCAAATTCTAAAATTAAAACGAAGAAAAATGTTCCGTGAAAGATTTTGGAATCATCAATAAGCGTAGTAAAAAACAAACTCGAGCAGGAAAGAAAAGCAAAACATAATTCCATCCCGAATACTGAGGAAACAGTAATTAATGGATACTTTCGCATTTTTTAATGGTTTTTAAAGTGAAGAAATACAGCGATTCAGCTGAAATCCTGCGGAAACAGGTGGTACATGCACATTATTAAAATCGAGCACGGAACGTAATTCTTCGTTTGGACCATTTCTGCCGAAACCACTGTGTTTTTTTCGTTAAAATGTCCATAAAAGGGTTTTAAATTTTTCATCCTTTAGGTAAGGATGAAATGGACATTTTCAAGTGTCCCCAGTGCCCCACCCAAAACAAATGAATACATTACCAAAACAATTTCCTGAAGTAGCTTTAGTAAAGTCTATGGCAGAAAACCTTGGCGTTTTGGAGGAATTAGCTCAAATAGCATCAACAAATCAGATTAAAAATCATACAAAATGGACTGCAATTATGGACTTCGTTAAAGACAAAATGATTGAGATAAAATCCATAAAAGGTAAAAGTAAAAATTATGAGAACAAAAATACTGGAATCCTGTGTGCTAGCTCCAGATTTAAAATTTCACTGCACTATTTCCAATTCCATGATTAAACTCCAAATTATTAAATGAAGGACCTCGATCCATCAATTAAAAACTATAATCGTTAAAATTCCATTAAAAAATCGATTACAAAGGGCGGTTATAAAATTTTGTGGTGGGGATTTCAGTAACTGCAACGCTCACTATGGATCTTTAAGACTGATTAAGTCATTAACTCTGATGTTAAAATAATCTAATGATGGAGGATTGGACAAGGTTTGTGCATTTTTCATGGACCGAAACAAACCGATTTATCTACAGTTCGCACAGTTCTCGTTGGTGGTAATACTGTTTGCGTCTGACGTCCGCAGAACATAAAAAAACCAGCGAGAAAGTCGGAAACAGATTGGGAGAACTATTTAAGGAATCCACATTGGGAGAATTTTGTGTGTTGATGTTATAAATATCGTTTTTGTAATTCAGTTTTTTTAAAATGTTTTTCCTAGTTTCAACTCAAAACCTCAATGACTCCAGTCTTTAGGAAAGAAAAAAAAATCTGCATTTAAGATTAACAACACGTTCAAAACGTTGCACCCATGACGGAATACCTAGCGGGGCAACGGGGAATGACATCTGAATAGGATCCATTATTCGAACTGCCAACATGTGGAGACAAACATGGGATTCGCACTCAGTATTGGCTGATTTTGCACAAAGATGTATCTGTTAAAATCCCCACCCCTCAAAAAAGACGTGATTTACAGGACGTGTCCTCCCTGAAACATGTTTTAATACACTACGTGATCTCTTCCCAACACGAGTGACGCATCAACGTGTCTAGAATGACACGTGGCTAAGTGGGGAGATTGGCACAACTGTAACACCCAGCGGGTATGTCACCAAACTAACTGGTACCCATCCCAACTGCATATATCCTCAATGCAAGGTTTCAGCCGGTTCCAACCTCATTCTTCTTTCGACCTTAGTTTTCCTATCGAGCTACAACCTTCAAATATGATACCAGGTCACTTTAAAGAAGTTCCCAGAAGTCTGCAGAGACGAGGTCCCAAACCGCCAGAGCTGGGACCCATACTGTTGATTACACCGAATTCGCTTGATAATTTGGATTACATTATTTTCTAATAGTTCCAGGTGTACTCTGTGTGCATAATTGTAGCCTATCACACGTGGGTTATGTCCCGTGTACATTTTAACAACATGCACAGTTACATGTAACAGTGTTGTGCGCACAAAGTCCACCACATACATGTAAATTGCTCGTGGAGGATATTAAACAAAACACGCACATGATTATCATACATTTCCATATTTTCCTTCCAACTTTACATACTTGCACATTATTCTCAAAATTCCATGCAAATGAAGCACGTCAGATACCGACCAATCAGAGGTCCCACAACTAAACACCCCTGACCAATCCTGTTACTCGCTTTTTTATAAGAAAAAAAGGTGACAGTGATACACTGTACCCATGATCCTTTGCACTCTTCCCATCATGCCATTTTTTTTCAAGTGAACCAAAAACAAAGTTGCAGTGATGTGAAAATGATGTGCTTTTGCAACAGGGGTCTCACTGTAACTTGGGTCAAGTAGGAGACGTTGCTCGTGTGACAAAAACCAGAATATTTCCAGGAATTTTAGAACAGCCTCCATCACTTTCAACTGAGTAATTCGCCAGAGTGAGTCCAGCTAGGAGTCGTATGACAAAGTTACAGCGGTTGTGTAAGTGACATTCTAGGCTGGTTATACACCACCCGGACTTTGACATCCACTAAATTTCGTGTGCGTAATCTAAGGTCCACAGTGGTCGGGTCATATCCCGCATCGTTGTTATATGGAACAAACAGTTGTTGACCACAGTCAGGAAAGGTTTTGTTATTTGTTTATGTTTTGATTTTGACACCAGGTCTCCCGCTGAAGTGCAGGGATGTGCAAAAGTGACCCTCCTTCTGTCTGCTTGGTAGTTTTAGGAGGGCATGTGTGACTTTGAACTTTATTCCCTGCTCCATTGACTTGGTCAAAAAAGTCGGCCAATGTAAGCCATTTGCTCATCTGGACCGCACTGACGAGGCCCTGGGATGAGCTAATTTCCAAGTAATCGTACTGTATTACCAAGAAAGTTTTGTGACCCCTGTACAGTTCCTCTCCAAACTTTTGTGAGGGTATTTGTCCGTTCCAGCGCCCTGAAACGGCGGTTGGGACCAGCAAAGGAGCGTAAAGATGTTCAGTAACTCACATTTCAGTTTAAATTGAAAGGAGGTGAAACGAGTGCATGTTCGACATAACAATAACAAATAATAACCATTTCAGAAAAGAAACAAATCTCGACGTGCAAAGGAAACATGAATGCTGAATAACGGGAAGAGAAATCTCAACAGTCAACCTGATTTTCACTCCAAAAACAGACACCTGGGAGTTGATGGAAATGTACATTTCTTAGAGACTCTCTGATTGGTAAGTAGTGCAGGTGATTGGCACACAGTGGCCAATCATCACACAAATGTCTGCTGGCAATGTCCAATCACAAGTTGGCTACAATGTAAGCTTGTGGCTGCTTACAGTGCCTGTACTGCAGCAACAGAAACTCCAATTGGATGATGATTCCCCTTTTCAAAAATGTTTGCAAACATTTGCCAACTTTGTCTTTCAAAATCTATTCACAGCTAGCCTACTGTGCTCAAGAGGTGGGCGTGGCTTCGTCACTATGGCAGCATGAGATAAAACTAGTTGACAATGGCTCTAAACACGCATGCACTGTCCTTCAACAGGTACGTGTGCAGCATTATTTCTTAACGTCCATTCAGTCACACAGTTCCAATTTGATGAATAAACATATTTATAACACGTCATGGGTAGGACGAGACATTCAGATGTTGGAAGCTGAGTAGGTACGGTTATAGATTTTGGCAACACTGATTTTCAAACTGTGGTGATTTACCAACAATTGCTCGGGTTATTTATCAAACAAGGGTGGCGATAAGGGTTACAAGAAAACACAGTGGGGCCTCAACAGAAACTTAGTACACTTGCTGGCTATTAAGGAATCTGACGGCTGGGATCAAGGGAGATATTATCCAAAGACTTCGGAGAATGCCAAGTTGCAACAAATGACTGTGGTGTACAGTACAGTGCAATTGAAAGTTAAACCTCAAAAGTGGGGAAAATTTCACACAGTTTTTCATTCGAGAAATTGAATATTCTTTTAGCAAATTATTAAAAACTTTCCCCTCAGTGGGAAAAATTTTCTCACCTTCTTTACACAGTGGGAAAATTTTCATGCTTTCATGCCTGTTTTTCACAAGTGTGAAAACTTTTCACAAGTGGGAAAATGTTAACACCTGTTTGACAACTGAGAAGGAAATTAACCCAGAAAAAAACAAAATCAATTTTTAAGTGTGAAGTTTACAAGTACATGTAGCTGAACAGTCGTCAAAAACATCCCCCCACCAAACTTTATTGGTCTTTGAATGTACAATTTTGTTCTGTGGGAATCGACAGGAACAAAACAGCCACCAAATATCATAATACTTGGTATTTATCTTGGAAAAGCAGAAATAAAAGCAGTGAATACCAAAGACAAAATCTCAGAAGGCAGTCTGTATCCACCTATGTACAGTGGCACATGGGAGGCTATCAAGTGCGGACACCATGTTGACCGGCCGCTGTGCGCGTACACTTGGCTACCACCATTCTGAAAATCACTGTGCACTTATCGCTCGGATGCGTCCCCATTGGTGATGTAAACCTCATCTTTCTAAGGTGTTTCCGACCCTTTCTTTTTAAAAAATACCTAGTTTCTTGTAGATCTGCCAGAAAGCCTCTAAACTTCCACATAAAAAATGCCCGTTTTTAGCTGATCAAATGTCCAGAAACTTCATCTCCTTTCCCGGAATTTTCAATGAAGCGTTCAGGCAACTCAAACCCTATCCATTTGTGCTAAAATTGATTAAAAAATAGTGTGGTCCCTGGGGCTAGAAATAATTTACTGCATCGCGTCTACGGGGAGTAAGACGACCACGTGTTTGTACTCAAAACCGATCCATACGCACAACGCATGCACAGTGGCCCATTTCAGTCCCCACACACATAAAATGCAGGCCCAGTAAACAACAACTCACATCCATTGAGAGAGTGTGTTTGCTCCATGCCTCCGACGTTGGCATCGTCGGGAATTTCAGAACGTTTTCAGAACGACATTTTCACACCTTTTTCACATTGTGTTCACTTTACTTTCATACAGCTTTTGCATTTTTTTCCGCACAGATTTGCCCGGCATTCGCAAATTTTTTGCACCATGCCATTTTCGCACATTTTTCGCACCATTTTTTCAATTTTTTCGCACCATTTTTGCACCATTTTCGCACATTTTCACACAAGCTTTACTGCAAATTTGCAGAGGGGAAAAGTGGCATTAAAAATGCGAAATTCATTCGAGATTGCGAATTCTTTTTCCTTCTTTTCTTAGTCGTTTTCCCAAGTTTAACGTTCAATTTCACTGTACTGTATTCGTAAAAATCGAAAAGAGATTTTCTGTTGTCAACAGCTGTTTGTTGCCAAGTGATATACGATGCATATGTAAACCCATTTCGTTTTGTGAATAGACTGTTGGTTTTAGATACGGACAGGCGCGCTCTGACTGCCTTTATACATTATAGACACCATTAGCAAGTACCTTGTTAAAGATTGACAAAGAGACGTGACAAACACTTGACCACTGTTGGCAGTCTTAAGCCCAGCGCTCGCACAATGACACAAGGAGACTGTGCACATTCTGACGAAAACTACTTGCACTTGCTTGCTATCTGTACATGCACAAACCAGTGCAGTGAGTGCATGATTGCGGACTTTGTATGGCTGCTCTCTTCTAGTCCTGCTGAGAGTTGGATGGCCAATCTAACAGACGTGAGGCAACCGGAAATGATCCTTTGCTCTCTGTGTGAATCTCAAAATGGCACCAGGAGTTGGGGGTGATAAGTCACAACAACAGAGGTGCAACTATTTCTGTTTTTGCGACACTCTAGATGGATGCAGAATGAGGAGAGTTAAGTTGGGCTGCTCCACAGTTGAAAGATGACAACAACGATGGAACAAGTGCATCAACTGGGTGCATAAGAATTCCGAGCAAACGTCTCTGTGTAGCAGTTCCACAGGGAATTACACATTTATCACGAAGGGATCTGAAGGGTTGGGAGCTTAGCAACTTTGCTGAAGGCTGAACACCCCTTTTTGGTAAGTGGTGGAGACCAGGGGAGAACACTACACAGAATCACTGTGGCTATCACATTCATTGCGCAGGTACACGTAGGTAGGGGCCATTTTTCCGTGTTTAACAATCATGTCCTCCCCCCTTCAAGTTAATGCAAGAGTATGCTGAGTACATTGTTGAGTGTTACAATGGGCCACTACATTCCTCATGAGGGGGTGGATCTGCTGTGACAACACGGCGGCCCACGAGGGACCTCTTAAAAAAAAAACCAACTGTGCAATTTAAAAAAAAAATTATCTACATTGTTTGCTAGCTAAAATAAGTTCATCTACGGATATCAACAAAGGTTAGTGACTGACTACTGGGCTTTGTTGTACAACGCCCATCATCGGAGACTCGTCACCTTGCAATGAAGTCTGTTGCGTTGTCACTAGAACTGGATTGACAGGGGCTTGCCCTGTTATTGAGTACCCATAGGGTGCTGTCCCAACAGCGGCTGCATAATTTATATTAGCGTTTGTTGCACTCTGTCCATGTATATGGGGGTTACTGCCCGAGGTAGGGTGGGCGTGGCTCCCTAGTAATGAGTGGGTGTTACCTCCGTAACCGGCTAATTGCATATTCAAGGATCCACTCTGGGTACAGTCTAACTGTCCGTGGTACACGTAGCCGGGTCCCGGTGTCGCGTCCACGGCATTGTAGTGAGCGTGCTGGGGCGCACCGGAAGACAAGTTCGTGACAGGGTTCTGCGATGCCTGGGGGACAGAGATGGCATTGGGTTGCGTGACAGCGCCGCTCGGACCTGATGGTGAAGCATGGTGCGGATGGTGCTTCCGAGAGTGGCCGTGCGAGTGGTATCCCCCGTGAAAGTGTCCGTGTGCACTGTTGTTGGGCCGGGCGCCGAAGGCGTTCCCGTCGCCGGCAGCCCAGGTCTGTGAGCTGGCTGCAGCTGTGCCATGAGTTGCCGAGGGTTCATAGTCCATGGAGCCACTACCAGCGGCAGCGTGCTGCAAAGCATGATGGGAACCACCCTGATGGGAACCTGCCGTGTTTGTCTGGGATGGATCTGAGCGTGCTCGACCTCCAGACCCCGAGCCTGACCCCCGACTCCCTCCTGTTACTCCCCCTATGAGAAAAACACAGATACAACAGTCAGCAGAGATGAGGTCAGAAGGATGTCAATCATTCACACCTGCCTTTCTCATTGTACTTTCAGTGACTTCTCATGACTTCAAATTGTACCTAATCTGTGCACTACACTTCTGCTCTTAAATACCGTCCTGACAAGTCACTACAATGGCTGGATGACAGCTAGTCATCAAAAGTTAATATCTACATGTAGTCCTTCACAAATGAGAAGCTGTTACAAGTCACCACAAGCCATCACAAGTCAGTCACCAGTCCATAACAAGTCACCACAAGTCACCCGAAACCATCACAAGTCATAACAACTCTTCACAAGTCAGTTCACATCAGTGACAAGTCAACCACATGTCACCACAAGCCATCACAAGTCAGTCACTAGACACCAGAAACCATCACAAGTCATCACAACTCTTCACAAGTCATTTCACATCAGTCGCAAGTCAACCACAAGTCACCAGGAGTCATCATAAGCCACCGCAAGCCATCACAAGTCACCAGAAACCATCACAAGTCCTTTCACATCAGTCACAAGTCAACCACAAGCCACAAGAAGTCATCAGGTCAGCAAAAGCCAAAAACTAGACCATCACACTTCACCATGAGTGAAGACTCACCAAGCAATCTCAAACTGTCTAATGTGTCCAGTGCAAGTCACAAGTCACCACAAGTATTTAGTTGTCACAAGTCATCAAAGTTAACTGCATGCCGGTCACGAGTCTGACCAATGTGAAGTCACAAGTCACCACAAGTATTTAGTTGTCACACGTCATCAAAGTTAACTGCATGCCGGTCACGAGTCTGACCAGTGTGAAGTCACAAGATCAGCACGAGGGCATGAACTACAAATGACTAAAATAGCCAAACCCTTCATTAAAAATAACTACAACTTCATGGCTCATACAATTAAAGTATGTCTTTACGAGTTGCACAAAGATAAGTCAAGGTTCACTCGAGATAGTGTGGGAAAGAACAAATGGTGAAACCCTACCTGAGCTAGAGCCGGAAGAGGCATCCCCCGTAGGGGGCGTGGCAGATTGGTCCATGGCTGGACTGGTGGAGGGGGTGTTGCTAGTGTTTGTGCTCTCGTCGGCCGTGCGCTTGAAGAACGAGTGCTGGAGAGCGTTGTAAGGCTTGATTCGAGCCGCAGGGTCGTACTCAAGCATTCTGAGTGAAAAGTTATCAGGGTAAAATGAGCCAGGTAAAAAAAATAAAGAAATCAGAATTAGTGAAGAACACATTAAGCGTGAAAGAACAGGTCAGCATGAGAGGTCAGAAAGCACCAACTACAAAATGGAATACACATTGCGCACAGGCAGTAAATCAAAACTGACTGATCAAGTGTGCTGCAGTTTTCCTATTCCAGAGTCCAACAAATATAAGGAGGCTACAGGCCCACAAATTTCAATCATTTTTCTCTCTCACACGTCATTCCACTTTTGATTACAGTTTTGATTAACTGAACAGTCAATTTTTAATGTCCACTGATTTTCCAGCAAGATCTGACTAACAATAGTAACAAAGCAAGCAATAATGAGGAATCACAAGTCCTGTCAATAAGACTCTTGAACAGTGGCTGGATTGTCAGAATCAGTCTGGAGTTTCCCCATATATCACCTTCTCTTTAATCGGTACAGACTCTAGGCTACTGGCTTCAATTTTTGATAAATAAACCAATCGACTCATAGACCAAAAGAAGTCAAAACTACTACTCACAGGTACTTGCGACTACTCACCTAAGTATAAGGTCCTTGAACTTGAGGTAATCGGATACCGAATGGCCTAGTTCCCCTGCCCTCCTCCCACCTGGACCCCCAGACTCCACCCCTAAAATGTCGTGGAGTTTTCTTGACCCTGGTGACTTGTACTTGGGGAGAAAACAAAGACCAAAAGTGTAAACGTCTGTATGCCGTGGCAGTAACAAGTAACAGAATTTTGGTAACTTATAGTCAAATCATCATATATGAAATGAGTTGGCATCACAGCAACTGGCCCTCATTCATACTTTAAAAATAAGAAACTTCAAAACATAAAAGAAGGTACATTTTTCAGTTTAACCTAACCAGAAATAGCATTTCGAATAGTTTTCACTGAGAAGAGGCATGAAGTTGTCTCAAATTTTTAGCTCAGACCAATTCATTGCATGGACTCTTTTTGACTTTTTTCAGCTGGGAAAAAAAGGACCCAGTAGTCTAGAACCTAGACTATCCAGTGGCTGCTACCTTTTTGCCGTCTCTCGTCTTCTTGAGCACCCAGACTTTGTCGGATTTGATGAAGTACTTGTGAGCCTTGGGCGCCTGGTCGATGATATGTGGAAGGGGCATCCCCAGCACCTCAATAATCTTATTCATCTGATCCACCTGAGGACAAAAAGGGTAAACAAGGTCAGAATGATGGGCCCTCCAAACGAAACTGTTATTTGGGCATTTTAAGCAAGATATAGGATGGAGAGAACCCCCCCCATTGTGTTAGCCACTGTTTGACTGGAATCTCAGCAATTCTTTTCAGATATCTAGGGCGGATGTGTTAGGTAACAATGGTCGAGAGCGTCTTTAGAGTTTGGACATGTGGAAGGGGTACCCCTCTGTCCCGTATCTTGCCGGGTCTTCATTTCGGAGTGCTGTGGCCTCTTGGTTAAGAGTATTGGATTTATAGTTGGCTGGCACAGCCGCAGGTTGCAGGTTCGAATCCAGCCTGGGGTAATAATGTGTGTGCCCTTGAGCAAGGCAATTCTACCCATCACTGGCCATTTATCTCCAAAATGACTGGCTGTGGCTGCAGGTAATACACTTGTCTATGGCAAGTGGCTTCAACCACTAACCAATAACTTCCATAGGCATACACGTTACTCCTAGCCACAGCAGTAACTTTGGACACAGCCATTGAATGGAACAAGTCTGGTACAGTCCATCATTTGTCATGTGTGCATTGTGCTCCTTTGAGGCAACAAAATTACACAAAAGCTAAAGTAGGGAACCTAAGAACAAATCTCATGAAGATTCAGCTCAGTAAATATTGTAAATTTCGAGAAGGCATTTCTAGGATTTCCATCTCAGATCAAAAGTTACTGAGTCATGTTTTGAATGACGCCTGAATTCAGCATCTGGGACACGTACTCACCTTCACTTGAATGCAGCTATGCGACGCCATGCTCTGCACAAATTCTAATAAAAACCGTGTGTCGTGTCAATGCTTGCGTACACTTCTAATAGCAATTTCCAAAAAAAGCAACTCCAATAATCTTCCTTGAACAAAGTTTGCCTTTCAACAATTAATTTGTCAGGTATTTTTATTGACCACGGCAAATAATGGACAGTACCTTTCAATGCGCATGGTTACGTAGGCACAATAGAACCATCAACACCCAATAACAGCCGGAAGAGGGGGCGGAGCACCGACAAGGAAGGGAGTACGAATTCAACCTACCTCATTGGAGCCGCTGAATAATGGCTCCCCCGTGTGCATCTCGACAAGTATGCACCCCAGACTCCACATGTCGATTGCCATGTCGTAGGGTATGCCTAGCAGAACCTCGGGGGACCTGTAGAACCGACTCTGGATGTACTGGTATATCTGAAAAGGAATTATGGGAAGGGACAGGGAAAACAAATCCGAGTTTGTAAGTTACCCCTCGGAGGCTGAAACACTGTTTCATTTACTGAACATAATTCCATTGCTAACCTCAATAATTCATAATTAGTCAAGTATTTTTGAAACATTTACAGTGCAACTAATCTAAACTAAAAACAAAACAAACCTCAACTCAACCCAACAACTCAACTCAACTCAAAGTTGATGGTCTTAGTAGAATAGGCCTACATGTACCAGTGGTGCTTATGATTAACGTAATGCAATTGAAAGTTAACAGTGCGAAATGGAATGGGAAATTTTGTGAAAAGAATTGGATTTTACGTTCACGTTCACCTTTTACAAGATGTGAAAATAATTTCCTCACTTGTGTGGAAGGGCATGAAGATGTTTCTTCACTTGCAGGAAAATATGTGAAAATCTTTTCACACTGGTGGGAAAATCTGTGGAAATCTTTTACCACTGTGGGAAACATTCTCATGTTTTGTGAAAGGAAAAATTTCTTGGAAGAGAAAATGTATGATGAGAATTTCCGAAACGTCATTCCATTTAAATGGAAGTGCCTTATTTAAACTTGTATGTAAGGAAATCTTTGACCCTTCCCTTTGACCTGGCTACCAAAGTCGATCATCTTAGTTCCACTTCAGTGATTGTAGCTTCAGTGGAACTGCTAACTTCGGTGTTGGGGAGACCTTTGACCCTTACCCTTTGACCCAGCTGGCAGGAGCTGCCAAAGTCGACGATCTTGATTGCACTTCGCTTGGGGTTACAGAGCAGGATGTTTTCCGGCTTCAAGTCGCAGTGGATGATGTTGAGCTCGGGCGTGGCCAGGAACAGCAGCGCCGTGCACATCTGCTGTGCAAACTTACGCGTCAGGTTGAGTGAGACGCCACGGAAGTTAGTGTTGCGAAGGAGGTCGTACAGGTTGTAGGACAGGAGCTCGAAGACTAGACAGAGGTGGTTACGGAACATGAAGTGACGCTTAAGTTTGACTGTGAAGAGGAGGTTGTAAAAAAGAACAGGAGACATCAGCCACTTCATGAAGCACTTGCTAAAGGTATTACCCGATGTTGGACGTGTCTCGGGTGCAGTGTTAATTTCTGCCAAAAATACCAACTTGTTGAAACAACAAAACACCAAAACTCTGTGACTATGTTGCAGAGTGGTTTAGTGCATAACCTGGCTTGGCCCCTGCTCACTCAAGGGCATCAAACACGCTTAACAAATCCGCTCAGACTACGTAATTCAATGTTGCATACAGTTTTTACTAACCCGATGGGAACCACTCAAGCACGGGTAATTGTTCCTGCCTCTTACAAGTTTTACAAGTAGAATTGAATAATCTAGTACACTGTCTTCTTTGCACGCTCGACATATTTCGCTTCGGAAGTCCCCACACTACAGGTACTGTTGACAGTCAACAGCCTGCATACAGGTACCTGTACATATATGCAAATAATTTTGACCTTCAAGCACTGTTTGAACAGTGTGTGACTTGACTGGAGACTAGCACACAGTACATGTAGATGACTGGTGAAGTCGTGATCAACTTGCAAGGACTTGGTTTAGCTTCCACTACACGGCTGCCAAAATTCTATCACCATCTGGCCTGAAACTGACCCCCTATGACACCGTCAGTCAACCAGAACTACCCTGATGCATCGCATCATATGATGACAAAGCCCACCACTTTCTGGCATTGGCCATACATGTATTTTGCTGCCCCTCACGTCACCTTTCCAAGAGCAAACAAACTTGATCCCCCTCTTCAAAACAATCCAAGGGCTGGGCAAAATGTTCCACTTTGCTGATTGGGATGGAATGGCAGCGGGCGAGTGTACACTCGATCAACCCACTTACACAGAAGTCAGTGTTATTATTAAAGCAATGTTTATCTCTCTAAAAAAGGAAGAATGTATTAAATTTTACTTCTGAAGGCCACTATCTACACTTTGAAATCAATCAAAATACACAGCTGAGAATATATATACATGTACACCCATACATGTAGGTACACGTATATTAACCCTAACACTCCTCAATTCTTCACCTGTTGGAGGACTGAGGAGTGTTAGGGTTAAAAGTATGCTGATGTTAATTAACCTGCGTGCATTGAAACCAAAAGCACAGCTGGGTGTTTTTCTAAACCAGCTGCTTCCTTCTCAAACTCCACGAACTACTACTCTAAATAAACAGAGGAAAGAGCACCTTTGGAAATGGAATTAACTGAAACCAACAGAGCAACTGTTTCCTTCTAGGAAGGGAATCTCCCCTTTTACAACCCTGCTTCCTTATCTGGGAGAAAAACTCCCCTCACAAAAAAAAAGAAGACATTTACGGACATTGAGTTTCCATTTAAAATCTCCACCGTGCTGCTTCATCTGTTAGCAATCAGTTACAAAATATTCAGAACAAAATGCTTTTAAGTCATGTTCATTCATAAGGTTTTCCAGGAAGCAGATCTGTTATTTTTGTTCAGGGCCTTGATCTTAAGTAAGCCTGTATCAGCAGATTCGGTTACCTCCCTCATGGTTACCCATGGTTTCATTACAAATATGAATGCAAGATCTGTGCTTACGTTATAAATGCACGGTTCTGGGCTATTTCAGGTGCCTTGACTGGATCAAAAGGTAATAAATCGCTAAAGTTTCCTGATAAATCCAAGCGGTTGAAAACAGTGGACACCAACACACACATTTCTGATCGTTCTTTCAAAGAACTTAGCTGACTTGAGATGATCTGCCACTACATTCCACTTCTTTTCTAAACCGCCGATAATTTCAACTTTCCCTCACAACATTTGACTACAGAGCTGTGATGTTTCCACACTGCACTGCGGGAGACTTCCCAGCGTAACCACTTCAGCAGCCTTTCTTCCAAACACTATTTGCATACTTTAATCCCACACTTACCAATATAGTACTTGCAATCTGTGTCATGTTTATTCATGAGTTCTAGGAGGCGGACCTCTATCTGGGCTTGATTGAGGAACGGTTTCTTGTTCTTGATGATCTTGATGGCGACATACTCCTGTTCCTGGTGGTCATACGCCTTGGCAACCTACACACACACAAAGAAAAACGAACAAACAAACAATCAATAGAGGAAAAGATGAATGTATGTTGATTGAAAAGCTACTGTACAACAAACACCACTCCAAACTTTCAGTTTTTGGAAAAACATTTTTTTTTGCCTTGAGCCCACACAACTTGTATCCCATACATGGCAGCTTGTTGCCAAAAACAATGACGGCCATGTCACACAGACTCATGAAACCATTCTGACACAGCTTTGTTTGAAACCCACTGGACCAGATGGGTAGAGTCCAGTGATTTCGACGTTGGTCTTATAACATCAATACCAGTGTGAGCCCTGCAGACTAGTGTTGTTTGTAAAATTCTAACATATTTATTTACAAATTATTTCAAAACTGTTGACAACAAATACAGAAAAGAAACAATGATGGCTTCATTTCGTTTAAGGTTAATGTGAACGGTATGTACGGGTACAAGCACACATGTGTGAGTGCATGTCACCTTGAGATAGTGCAGGTTGAACAAAAATAATCACTGCGGTCCAGTTGTTTTATTCACGAAATTCAACTCCAACATAATATAGGAAAGTAAAAGTTAAACAAAACACCGGTACTGATGTAGGAATACCAGCAGATGGTCAACAACATTAAAAGATTGGAGTCACTATGAAACTAGGTTAAACAACCATTCAGCCCTGGGGCAAAAACACTGACACAAACAAAGACTATGGAAATCCGGGAGACAAGTACCAGTAAACATGAATTACACATCCTCAGAATGAAGGAGCGTTGAGTTGTTCACCAGCCAAGGAAATTGGGTGAACAAACATTCCAAATTTATACTCAGCACGTACAATTAGGGACAAAAAACAAACAAACAAGCGAACGAAAAAGGACAAAAACAAATGAATTACACTTCTAAGAATTGGCTCCGACAGTAAACGTTATAGACAAGCAGTGACATTTTGCTGGATTATTCAAGTTGCTACGTACATGTACCAGCCAACCGCACGCACAAACATCCAGGTATTTTTATCACATGGGAACCCTTGGTCGGTTAAGCAAAGTTTGTTGAACCCTACTGCGACCCCAGCACACACACACACAGAGGACGATAAATGCAGGGACATTTGGGGGACATGAACAAGTTTTTTTTTTCCCTGTGAGTGCGTAGGCACAACATCCAGTGCAGGATCTGTTATTTTCTGAACGATTTCCCTCGGGGTTTTTTTTTTTGGGGGGGGGGACAGAAGATCACCGTCTGTAAAGAAAGCATGTGTACAATGCTTTGGAACACAAATTGGGCTCTTGGCCACAGCCTAAACATAGAAATGAAGAAACAGTCATACACAAAATGTCTCCGTTAGGCTATGAATCAGCATATTTTGGTTCAGGGAATAAACTGCATTTCATTTTGTCTTTCTAAATTTTTTTTCCGTTCAATTTTTGGCGTAAAATGCAGGTGCATCTAAGATGTGAGTGAACTAAAATGCTCATTCCAAGTTTGGGCTTCATGGACAATTATTTTGTTAAGGGCTAAAGGAGCGAGGATACATCAAACTAAAAACCATCAACCAATAGAGAAAAAGAAGAAAAAACAAGCATCATATCCGATCAGTCGTCTTCCAAACACTTGCACAAATTACAAGTCAGTACAATCCTTGATTTTTCTCCTAGTGTATAATATGAGAGGTTTTCAGAGCACGCTGAGAAATCTAACAAGGTCACGGAAAAAGAAACAAAAAACAGAAAACAGTTGAATAACTTCTGAAAGCATGAAGCTAACTGGGTCCAGCTTCTATGAGCTACAATCACTGAAAGTCAACTGATCACAAATCCAACTAAAATAATTCACAGACTTTTGGTACTTCCAAGAATTTTCCATGATAAGTACTGCATGTTTCCCCAAACCCTCCCCCAGAACAGTTGACTCATGTACATGTATGCTTCCAATCAGTTTGAGAATTTCATTTTAAAATGATGAATAGGTTTCCGGTACCATCAGATTTTATTTCAATTAAAACTTCGTAACTGTAAATGAAAACACCTCTCAAGTGTTTCTGCAGCTAGTTTTTTTTCCCCACGAAAATTGTTACATACAGGTCCATGACGACGCTTGTCTTTCACTTTGACATCAACGAGGTACAGGAATTAAAGATGACCCTCAGACCAATCTTAAGTTAGGAAGAGTTCGTGAAGAAGTTAGGAATTGTTGACCGGTTGTCAAGTTTCGTGAAATTGATCCCAAGATGAGATGCAGGATAAGACAAGTTACCCTTCCTGAGACATGTCTTAGCATTTCAGGAAATCAGCCCATGTTCACACAAAGTCTGAGCACAGTACATGTAGCTGAGAAACAAAATGGAAGGATTTCAGTTCCTGATTGAATTCAGCTCCGAGAATTTGTCCTTATTATTTTGTACAGCCCTCTATGATCCTGCATGTGTGAGAAGTGATTTTAAGACTCGTCCCTTGCCTAATCAGTTAAAATTTCATTTTGCTCACTGCTGTTTGGTCCGGATTTTGTGGGAAAGAGGTAACATGTGCAGTCCCCAATTTAATGTTTTGAATTAGAAATGACAGATGACAGATGACAGGCTTTAGTTTCACAAATGGTGAACACATAAACTCTGGCTCCTGAGCAAACGTCACTGTATTCAGCACTGCATAAAGTGACTGTTAAAAAAAAACTTTATTTGGCTGAATACTGCCTTACAATGTCGGGCTACATGTGTTTCATGGAATTGTAGAAAACCAGTTCTTAGAATTACCGGTGAAAGTAGCATCAGGGATCGGAACTGAAAAAAAGTGGACACACCGGCTTAACCAGAAAGACAGTCCATGTACGCACAGGTACCTGGTACAAGAACGTACTGTGTACACATGTGCTCGTACATGTACATTTGTATGTTCCAGCTTCAAGCGAAAATTAGGCTCCGTCGATTTTGGCCGATACAAATATACTGTATTTTTATATTGATATTGACAATCAATTTTATTCATTTTAATTTTCAAAGTTTTATAACAGGCATGAGTTGCTGTAAATTGTTCTATGGGTACACCCCTACACCGTAATGGTGTGATCCAAGTCACTTTGGTGACATGTTCTATTGTCCGTCTACGTACGTTTGGTTAACAAATAATTGTCTGTTTTGGAGGATAAATTTTGTGATATTTTGGAGGCAAAGTGTACACGAATGATTGAGTGCGAGACTGAGATAGGTGACTGAATTTATGTCGCCATACACGTATAAGCCACCCAGAATATATGCTACACGGACATTTTTCACTCAGCGTGAGAACTAACGTAAGCCGTGGCTTATTGAAAATTACCGTAATGTGACAACGCACTTTTGTATTTTTTAATAAAGTTCGTTCCTCAGTAGCAATATTTTGGATATATTTTTCAATATCAATGTTTTCAAAGTTTTGATATTTCTTTAAAATCTGATATTTTCAATATATCAATATTACCAAGTAATTAACACTGGCGATATCGATATCAAACCCATATTGATAATATTGACAGTGCTTAGCTGAAATATAGCAACAGTTGTTTTGTTTTTTTTAACTTTGATTGGACAGGTTAGCAGATAACATCCTGTACACTGTACATGTACATATTATCACACATGTACAGTACCACGTACATGTACTGTATACAGGTATGAAACTTGGACTTTGACAACCAAAATTAGAAAGTTCCAATCTTTCAAAGACTTTGTAGAGAGTTTTTCCATTTTGGATGGTAAGAGTGTGCAGTGAACACAAGCTGATCCAAGGATAACGTTGCTTGCCTGGTACGGTACATCCAAATGTCTTTCCTCATTAAGCTGAAATGTTGCCCTTTGTTGACTTGATCCCCTTTGACCCCAAAAAAGTGCCACAAGACACATGCTACCGGGGAAAACCCTGCCAAATGCACGCGTGACTTGGCTGCACCCCACTACACCGAGGGGTCACAGTGGAACGCAATGACTTGCCAATGTACATGTACATGTATGATACCGCTGGCGAGAGGGTGACGTTTGTAGGTCAAACCCTATCGTTAGGGAACCGTATGCCATTCATCATGCAGCAACCCAACCATTTAATTAGGTCAGAGCATCCATAATGATCCCGATGAAACGGTACACTGAAACCCCACATAGAAGACGTGTACAGTTGTATGTTTCAGATTTCAGCTTGTTCCACAAAGCACAGAATTTTAAACAAATGACATTTTAACCACATGTGGAAAGCATCAATGTTGCCCTCCCCACAAAATCCTTTCTCCTTCCATAAAGGTGAGCTACATGCACAGCAACCGCTTTTTTTCAAAAACTCCAAAATGTCACAAAGTAACAATAATAGAATAAAAAGTTCTTACGCTGTACTTTAAAAACTGAGAGTCGTTTCAACGATATGACATTCAACATTTGTTTAATATTGCAAATCAAATTTTGCAACGATATGATGCTATTGGCAAAAGGCCGCTTACTCTCTCAAGTTTGAGTTCAACGTACAGCTTACGTACCTCTACAGAGGTCTCAGACAGCGTGTGTGTGTGTACAAGAAGTGCGGATCAAGCATGTACGTGTATAAAGGTCCAGCATACATACGGAAAGGTATACGTTTTCCATTTGTGTGATGTGATCCGAGCGTATTCATGTACACGCAGCATCCTTCCTGTGAGCCCTACATATTGGTATTACTGGCGAAAAGCTGCCTGTCCAACTTATGCAGGCAATTTTCCTTCCAATTTCTGGAATTGGGCATGTCTTGGATAATGTCCCCTTTTGAATCTCATGTAAATGTACATGTATGTAGGGTACTTGTATTCTTACAAATGGGTCATTAATTAAGGAGACATTTTGTGATAAATTTTTCGACCTTAGGAAGACATCGGTCATTAGGGAGACATTTCAATGTCTCCCTAATGTCCCAGTTCCAGAAGGGGGCCGAATTTTAGTGTCCAAATTTTGAGAGATGATGGATTAGGGTCTAAATTGAAAACCTACAAAGTTTGGGTCAGATCAGATTAGGGAATATTTATTTATGGGACAGTAAAGTTTGTGCAGGTTCTTATGGGAATGTCTCCCAAGTGACCCATTTTCGGTAGTTACTGTACGTGTACATGTATCACCACATTTTCTTTAATTACAAATTTATCACAGGGACAAGAAATGTGAAACTATTTGTGGCATTCTCAATCCAGGGGACCAGCAGTAATTCATGATCCTTTTCAAGGGGGCCATTTCCATTAAGTGTGAGACTTAGATTGTGGACTTGCCCGATTATTACTATTATTACATTTTCCTGGTAACAAAACCGTAGATTCCACAAAAAAGCATGCCAGGCACTGTAGCTTGTAAGCCTCAAGAAACCAGTTCAGAGGAGATAGTGAGTAGCAGTCATAGTTGTAGAGGTGGGAAGAAAACCCACAGTCCCAGAGAATCAGGCGGGTAACCGTTGCCACACGTGGACCGAGCTAGGAATCGAACCCGGGCCCTAGAGGTTTAAGGCAAGAGGAGAACCACTGCACCATCCTACGAGATGGTTACTCATTCTGATTAAGGGAGGGGAAAAATCAAAAGAGCCAGCCGCGCCTCACCTGGCCGAAGGACCCCTTCCCGATCAGGGAATCGATTTCGTATCGGTCCTCCCACTTCTCTCCGTTGCGGATGATGTAGTCGTAGTTGTCATCGTCGTATCCGTCGTTGTACAGCCGCTTCTCCTTCTTGTGGCTCGTGTCGTCGCCCTGAGTTGGCAGAGCTCGACGCTTCTTCTTGGCATAATAAACCTGCAGGGGGGGGGTGTGGTGTGAAAGTCGCTTCGTTTAGAATCAATGCAGGGTTTGAAAGTACCTACTGGACCAATGGACCGAGGCCAGTGATGTTTGCATCGGTCTTGCAAGATCAATACTAGGCAATCCAGTAGTTTTCTCCATTTTTTATGCACCAGGAGTGAGTTTGGAGGAAAATGTCATATCCACAAAGTGTACTGGTTTCTGAGGGGCCCAGGGCCACATAGGATCTACCGATATCGTACACTTTTGTGTTTCCCATGAAAACACACCCCGTCAAATACGGACTGGTATAATTCGTATTTTAATAACACTTCATCAATGGTGCACTCGGGATTTTCCAGATTTTGGGCGACCTTTTAAAAAAAAACAACTAATGAACAAAATCCTGAAATCAGGCGAAAAAAGCATGTTTGACGCAGCTCATAATAACTGTGTGTTGGTCTGCCAAGTACGTGTGAATTCTGTATTATGTTCTGGCCCTAGATATCCCAAAGCCAATAACAAACTCCATCTAATTTTGTTTAAACAATTTTCAGTTTAAGCGCAGATTTTGAAAACCTTTCTGAAGGCAACACCACTTTTAATTGAATGACATCAAAATAAATTTTAAAAAAGGAGTGCCACACAAGCAAGCCAGAAACATATGCATCCAAATAATACTTGGCGTCAACTTCAGTGACCAACCCTTGCATCACTTCATTTTGGTGGCAAGGGTTCGGCGCTTTTGCAGGAAGCTGCACGATTAAAATAGACTTCAAGAAAGAGTTATTGGAAATTACGGTTAGTGGTACCATCAGGACTTTTTTGACGTTTCTATTTGTTGTTAAATATGCAACATATCTTTCTTGTTTGGAATAAAGTGCGCTGCCCTCAGCGGGAGGTTGCAACCTAAGGGATTGGGTGAAAGCTCAAGTGGATTAAAAAAAAATAAGCATTTAATAGTAAACCACACAAATTTTGCAAAAATCTACAATGCCTTACTGTTTTTTTTAAAAGCCTGAATGGGGGACCCTTTGCATTTTTTTTTTGGCTTTACCTCAGAGCATTGATTATTGTGCACTTTGTCACTTCACATAGTCTGTAAGGGTCTACCTGCCCACCTTTTTGTTACCACAAAAGCATAAATTTGTACACGTTTTGCCACTTTGCTAGTTTTCTGAAGAGAGGCCTGTCACCTTGGTTTGCCTACGGTTCACGGTTTCCATGCAAGCGGCTAACTTCATGAGAAATGACAATCTCATCACCCAGATTGATGGATTAGATAAATTTGTTACAAAGAAAAGCATTCCAACATTGGCCATTTGCTGGTGCGTCGTCATCCAACACTGGATTGCTACCTCTGTTTGCCCATTGTGTCTGGTTTTTCTTACCAACTGCAAGCTTCTTGCAAATTGACGAGGGACCAACCCCTGTAGGTTTTAACTGCCGATCCAATGTCCAATCCGATCCAATCTTTTTACCGACAAACGTAACTTTAACAGAATGCAGGTCTGCTCATAACAACACAAAACTGGTGTACTCCCTTAAAATTTAAAATGTCAGTTTACACATTATTGATAACAGGATTAGTTTTTTGCCTTAACTGTCACTGAGTTGAGCGAATTGTGTACATCACATCGGCACTCGCACGATACCGATAGTGCTCTGTTGTATTCAAACCCAATGCACACAGTGCATACATGAGAATAGACGCACAGCACCTTGGGCTGAATCAAGACTAGCCTTTGGTCAAGCTGGGCATGGCACCGGTGCACCACGCTCGGCCTGTGGCTTCACCACTCACGTTGGGGTCTTCAGAGGTAGGTGAGAGTCATGTGTCCAGGTAGCCACGCACGCCTTGAGTAAAGGCTAAATTGCTGGTTGCCTTCAGACTCGTCACACAACACCTCGTGGTGCCACATGCGGCATAGTTCCCTGACTGTTGGCGGTCAATGGAAATGCTATACTGACAGCTCCTTGGGTCTGTGCGTTGAGTTGTTGCGGCAAATATCGCGCAGATGTAATTTTCGGGAAATACTTTACGTGGGTTTAACCATGATAAAACTGTTCATTTATCTCACCAAATAAAAACAAAAACCAGTTTCATTTATACTCAAATAAAAATGTGACATTTGTGTTTGCCAAACCTGAGTGCAGAGTTTGCTCCTTTGTTCAAGTTAACATCGGCACTCATATCGGCAAGGAAGGTCAAATTTTACCGGTGTTGCCGGATATCAGCCCAATCCGATGTACCATCCGATCATCGGTTGATCCCTAAACGTGACCACATAACCAATCTAGTGCTACAATCTTGGCCAAATCTCATCGGGCCCCCCACCCCCGGGCTCCTTCTTAATGTTGGGTCTCAATGCATGGTCTTTGCTTCAATTCGAGATGACAAACATTGACCGAAGGAGACAAGGGGGACCTGGAGCGGGTACGGCTATTGACATGTCCCAACAATTTTGACCAGGAATGTAGCTAAATTTCTTATGACAGAGCATCTCCCACGCTGACGTTTTGCCACTTCACAGGAAAAGCAACCAGCAGCAAGGCGACCACCCACCTCATTGATATGCTTGTACGTCTTGATAAGGTCCACGCTCAGCTTCCGCAGCGGGGCGGTGCTGGCGTCGCGGAACGTCTGCGGGATGCGGCTCTGCATGGCCGCCATTTCTTCCTTCTGACTGGCGACGTAACTCTGCTCCTCGAAGCTGCCCGGCTGCGGGCGGGATGAGCGGGTCACGTGATTGGTCAGCGAGCCGGGGCCGGCCGCAGCCATGTCCGGCGGCTCTAGGTGGTGGCGGCGGTGGGGGACCTCCCCACCGAGGTCATCGTCGTGGTAACCGTTGGCTGTGGTCAGGGTGTAGCGCTTGGCGGTTGGGCCTGCAAAATAACAGGGGAAATGTATGACTTTTAATCAACACATAACACGTCCTGGGTGCAGATATTCTTGAAGGGCGGGAAATGAACAGGTTTTACACGTTTTCAAGATGTACTGGTACCACTGGTACATCTGGGCCTGCTTTGCATTGATGAGATATCATTAGGTAAGGGCAAACTCGTAATTTAAAGGTTTCACGAGGGGCAGGCACTGTATAGCAACTTCTTCTAAACTTTGTCCACAAGGGTAAGTGAAACCCTTTCATAAAAGTAATCTGTTGTGACCTTTTAACCTTTGATTCAAGGTCAAACAACAGAAGGCTTGAATGTGAATTTATATTTCAATTTAAGGAACGTAACAACGCAAATTGGGTATGGTTCAAGAGCTCTGATTGAGTATGAGATAACCAATTTTGGTGGGGACAGCAGGTCACTGACGCAATGTTTTGTCCACAGGAGTGACGGAACACTGTAGAACACCCTTTAAACAATTTAAGACGCCTCTTTTTTTTAACCACAACTGCTTTCCATGTAAAAGCATGAAACCTTAGTAACTTGGATGTCCTATTTGTCCTGTTAAAAACCCTGATGGAGGGCCCAAAAAAAATGCTCTTTTCAGGAAAATTTAGACTTGGCTATGAGGGCTTTTAGCATATCCCTACGTTTTGGGTTGCCACAATTATCATTCAACAGGTGTGTAGCCCTCAGAACTACAGGATTGTTTCACAATGTACCAGCCTACTGGAGGTACGGGAGATTTGCGGCGTCAATGTACAGCAGCGTAATTCGTACCACATTGCACAATCGCGAAAGACAGGACCCGAGTTGCAATGGCATACGATCTGCAAAGTTCGAGCAGTGACCTACATATATACTATGCTTACAGGTTGACGTATTCGTTGGTTACCTTGGTACAGCTGCACAAAATATATTCTGGATACCAGGCAGTGACTGAAAAAAGTAGTCACTGGTCGAAATTATCCTAAGTAGACCAATTCCCTTCAATGACAGTGTACATCCATTAAACATCATTAACCCTAAAAGTCCTGAATCCTCCAATTTTAGTGTGATTTTGCACACACCCTAGGGAGTTAGGGTTAAACATCATTAAACTTCAGTTATAATTGTAAAAATGGAACAAAATTGGATTTAAATACTGTAGTCTGTACTTTTTCCGTCGTGAAATACGGTTTTTATCTGACTTTCCTGAACTACATTACATATTTTCTAGATGATAATCATGAGCCTTTCATAATGCAAACCTTCAAAATCCTGAACTTTGAGAGGACTTTGTTTCAGAGGTCAGAGGTCAAGTTCACGGAGACCAGAATTTGCCCTATCAGACAACAGTGTGTTATCAGTCCTTGGAGTTAGGGACATTTCTGGAAGCGTGTGAATTTCCACTTGTAGATAAAAAGAACTTTTTACGTGGGGCCACTAAAAACTTGTTTCTGACACAAAGTTGTTGACAATCCCTGCTGTTGTTATTCAAGGTGAAAACATACAGAATATACCGTACAGGTACTGGTAGGAAAAGATTACTTTCATTTGTTGAATAAAACTTCTTTACTTAAATGTCTGTATTTGATTTTTTCTCTCTTATGAGTTAATAAAAAAAATATTTAAAACAAAAACTGCAGTTTTGATTGGCCCGAGTCATGCAGTAACAGGAAATTCTACCGTTGTGGCCAGGCTTGCATTGCTTGATCAGGTCGATATTTGGCAGTTTTTCCCATTGTTCGTGTGTAAATATTTCACAATATCACAGGTCTTCTAGAGGACAATGGGCTGGTGCAATTGCGGGCAAATGCAACAATCGTTCTGGTCCGGTCATTCTGTCATGCAAGTGGAATGTTTGACTTAACGACAATGCAACGACATGTGCCAACAAGCAACAGTGACTGTCAGTTCAGTGTTTGGTGCACTTCAATATTTATGATGCACGTGTTCCATCAATCATCTTATAGGCATCTGTTTTTAACAAAGAGAAACCATTCAAAGCAGATGAACAAATTCAAATACATACCTAGTATAGTGCACGTTGTCATCGTTTTCACGAAGAGACGATTTTTCTCATCGGGTTGGAAAAACATGTTTTGAAAAAATTGAATTTGGTCTCTATTTTCAAACGCTTAATTTTGTAGAATTTAGTGTTACTTTAAATCCACCAATGCTACATTGTACATGTACTCCAAGAAAGAGCAGATGTTACATGACACAAAACTAATATTTCTAGAAGTTAATTAAAGTTGTTTATTTTGTAAACAAACAAGGTATTCTGTTCGTGAAATGCTAAATTTGTATGACTTTTGGTCTCTTCGTGAAAACGGCACACACAGTACACGCTTTTGCTATAGCGTGTGTTCCAGGTGCAACATTGTTACATTTGTATACATTGCTGGATTCAAATTGTCTCTTTGTGAAAACTACAAAACCAGTTTTGCCCACAGTTTTAATCTTTTGCCAACGTTATAACTATAGAAGAAAAATTGTCTCTTCGTGAAAACCAAAAGTGCAGTTTAGTCGAATATCACTCCACAGGGATCACCGTGATTTGGGTGATTTCAATAGATTTGTTTTAAAAAAATGATTACATCAAGTTGTAGGCACTGCATAGCCTTCTTGATTTTGCCAAAAAACAAAAACTTGAAAAAAATCATGATTTGGAGTCAAATTGGCTCTATGTGAAAACTGTGACTATGTATGTGAAAAAACACTTCTATGTCTACATTTTACATGTATGTACCGGTACATGCCCAGTTTTTGTTTGGTTTTCATTTGTATTTTTACTTTTTCCTTCAAAAAATGTGGCTTTCCACACTGGCAAATATAGTTTTACTGGATGTTAATTTTTGTGCCGGGGGAACGGGGGTAGAATTGCCTCTTAAAAAAAGCAAAATAAAAGGACACCGTGAATCTTGAAGCTACTTGTACATATCCAGGTACTTGGCAAGCATTTGTGATTTGTTTTTCAGTTTCATATGGAAGTATAAATAAGGAACTACCGGTACTCAAAGGGAAGGTTCCCCGGGACAGCAGGTAAAACGAATCAAATAAAATACGACTACATGTAAATATCAGATTGATATCACTGATATCACACAGTAATCTGTGTAATATGAATAATATCACACAGTAAACTGTGTGATATCAATAATATCACATAGCAACAGAATACATGTATGTGCAGTACCTACACGTACCTCATCTAGCCATTGGGTCCACCTGTCCCGAAGACAGGCAATAACAATTTGCACAGACAGTCTTTGGCTCGATCAAAAGTTACATGTACAAGCCAGTGATGGAAATACATGTACATGAAGCTGGATGCACATCGCAAAATGCAACACATTGCTGATCATCATAATGCTGATCAAATGACAGTATGATTTGCTAATCATTTTTTATTTTCTTACCGGTATTTCCATCACTGCAAGCCCTCCCCTTCCCTTCTTTCAGAAATCTTTCACACTTCCCTCCAAAATATCGAGTGCGGTGGAAATCATGGCCCTTGACAGTGCCAAGGGGTATTGTGTTGATTCAAAAAAAAAAAATTCCTTGGCGCAGACAGGCAGTTGTTTAAACTTGACTGAGAATGGACAGTCTGACATTTCAAACCCGGTGAAGAGCATGGATAAATAAAGAAAAATTCCCTGGTGTGCAGTAGGTAAGGCAGGGAGTCAGATACAATGTACATTAAGATGTCTACAGCACATTAATATCCCATAGGAAAAGAATACTGTACATAGGTGAGGCAAAGTTGGGCAGCTGTCACTGCTTAATGACTTGAAAGGTGAAATGTGTACATACAATGTAGATACATGTATATGCAGTGCGCCCCTGTTTTCAGACAAAGACATTCCGAACATAAATACACACAGTTCCTCCATTTTCCAAATAAGGAGCTAACAGCTGTGCCCAACCTGCCCTCCCCCCTTCAGAGTCCTAACCACAACGCTCCCCTCCCACTGGCCAATTCTGAGTCGGATTCTCTTTCTTCATTTCACAGCCAACTGCTGGGGGTGAGGGAGCTTGTTGCCGATTTTTCTCCCCTTGGCGAGTGCGTTGTTTCCATGTTCAAATCGCGGCACATTCATGTGCTGTCGGGACACTGCAGGGGACCGCATTTTTCCCCTCATGGACAACCTGAGTCATGCATTCTTTCGCCAAGTTCCCAGGCATCTTGGCGTCTTTTGTTTCCAGCATGGATTTCAAGATTCATACAAGTATTTCCCTCCTGCCGTTGGGCATCAAGAATGGGAGCATAAATGATTTTGCAAGCAATGGGAAAAAAACCTACATGTATAGAACAAAAAAAATATTTTAAAAAAGGAAAAGTAGCATGCCAGTGTGTGATCTAAGAAATATAAAAGTCACCCGAAAATCTCCCAAGCACCCTCAGGATAACACTGATCAGTCATGCTGCTGTCAAGGCAACAGCAACAATTCCCATTAAAGGCCATTACAGTGTAGTTACCACCAAGCCTTATCACACAAGACCGTGTATAATTTATGCTTCAGCGGGGAGGGGAGTTCTTGGGTGAAAAGTAAATCATGATGGATCTGGCAACAAATCCATCAGGACTGATTCCAAATGATCACAAAATGAGGGCCACATTCAGGTCAGCTCAGGGTCTTCCCCGTCCCCCCCCCAAACACTAGGCCAGCAGATCCACAGGTCAGACCAGCCACAGTCCCTTAGCCCAGCTATAAAAAACCATTATTCACACCACAAGGCAAGGAAGGGACTACCATGAATGCAGCCGGGCTAGCCAAACAACCGCTGGCAGTCAAAACAATGTCTGGCTGGCCAGGACTGCTGGGCTGTGCAGGATTCCTAATCTGATCAGTGTTCTGTGACCTTGGCCTTCTGTGACCTGATGAAGGGTAAGACAACTCAGCATCAGCTGGGGGGGGTGTGGGAAGAAAGCTGATTGACAAGACCATGTTTTTCATGTTTCAAACCCTTCTTGCCCGTGTACATTACATGTACGTGGATAGTGTTTCTTTCTGCACCGTGAAGTAATTTCTTCCAGTGACTCGTAAGCAGGTTTATCAGCTTGACAGGTGAAGTGGCTCACTGCCATGCCCATGTAGGAAAACGCGAGGCTGCAAAAGTGTGACGTCAATAACAACTGTTTGGGAAGGGGGAAGGGGATGGATGCTGCACTAGGAGTCAAGCGTGTTTCAACGCGTGCTAATTTGCAGAAGATGGGAGTTTGTTGATGAATGGGCACGCGTACATATATGCATGTGCACGTCTGCGCCCGTGCATGTTTCTCATTCTTTGTGGATGCATGTGGGAACGCAGTTCAACGCTACCCAAGCAAGTTCACATGCAGTACAGCATCATGACACAGTTTGAATTTTTATTTTCGGAAATCCCTACACTGTACGCGCAACTGCTGGTCCAGTGGCTAATAAACTGCACTGGAGAGAAACCAGCCTCAGAGGATCGTGGCAGTGCCAGCATTTCCCAAGCTCGTCAGTTGTCACTCTAGAGGTTTTCTATTCTCAGGGGTGTGAGTTTGGCGACTTCAAATTCAAGCTGAAAACATCTAACAAAAAGCTAAAATGTAGACAGTTCCATGCTTTCGAACAGACCAGGTGTACAAAAAAGCTGAAACTCAGGGTTAACATCTAAAAAAAACAAACCTGAAATCAGCTAAAAAGCTGAATTCTTACACCCCTGTATTATGTCGTACACGGGATGAAATTTTAAACCAACCTGTTTAAACTACATGTAAAAGCTACAAGGTACAAGTACATGTACATAAAATTAACCTAGTACATTTCACAAGAACAAATGTGTAATTACAAAAACACTGGATACATGTATACAAGTGCACACTTGTGCTGCTTACATAAATTTATTTTGTACTACTAATCTATGGGGTGTTGCCATTCTCACTGTATACTGTACAGCCAAATAACTCTGTCCAAAATGTGACCAAATACCCCCCTGCCTTGCCTTGCACTGTCATGGCATCAAACTGATTGGACACAGTTTTAGTCCAGTATCAAATTAAGTAAATTGAGCTGTCACATGAAACAGTGTTGCTATGCTTCCTGGAGGTCATTTAACGCCAGATCTTTGATTGACGACTTTCTGACACCCCCCTGCATTTCACAACCTGTGCTTGTAAGTGTACAAGGTAGACAAAAAGTCAGGAAAGACCTGTCATGAATGGAGGAAAGTTAAATGGGTAAAAAAGGGTACCATCATGCCATGACAGTTTCAATACTCGTTATCTGCTAAAACATTTTAGCCAGCAGAAGCATATGGGTCCACTCACTCACACATTGTACATGTATGTGCACTCCTATTATAACTAACAATGCCACAACAGTCAGTGACCCTTAAAATAGATTGCAGCTCCCAGAATAAAACAGATTTTTTCAGGTGTGGAAAAACGCTGTTGTCCCAAGGCCAAATCGCACACAAAAGTTCACCCATGTACAAGTAACGTACATGTAAGCATCACCACGGCAACGTGTCAGAAGGATGGAAAAGAAAGCTCATGACATTTCATTGCTTGAGGAGCTGAACATACGGCCTGTGGATTGCATTATTCCAATAGTGACGAACGCCATAGTAACCATGACAACTACAGCCAGGCGTGAAACATCAATACAGGATTTGACAAACGAACGACAATTTTTTTTTCCAGTGTTTCTTTGGTGGAAGTGTTTTTGCCATCGGACTAACGGTAGAGATTTGACTTTGCTGTACTCTTCACATAAAATAATTCGGTGGCTGTAAACTTATACAAGACTATCACAAAATTAAATCATGGCACCTTAGTCACAATTGCGGTCACTAGGTCAATACAATTTCTCGCCAAATTAAATTGCTGTTAACTTGCTCACAGAAACATGGTGCAAACTCACATACATGTATACATGTACATCACATGATCATACCACTCTTATCGAGAAAAAAGGAAACTGATTAGAGGAGTTAGTTTCTTTCCCCCCGGGGCGGCCAGAAGCCTACATTTCTGGAGGCCCGCCACACGCTCTAACGTCATTAGGCCCCCACGGTGACGCGACACCCAAGACGAGGGGCCCTGCAGTTAGGGGTGGCATGCCCATATCTGGCTAGCCGTCAGAACCGCCCTCCTGTTGGTACTCTGCTCACTGGTATGCCTGGAATGCAGAACACGGGTGCTCTGAGATGCTCAGCATACCGCATCCCAGAAAAAAAAAAAGAAAGGTCCTTTTTTTTTTAGAGGAACTTTAAAATCATTTTTAAAAGGCCAGGCAGATGTTATCCATTCCGGAATCCACTGATCCGATAGTTACATATAGTTACATATCAGTTATGTTAATACCGTGACGTCATACATGGCAGTCTGCCCTTTCCAGTTTTCAAGGGAAGGGCCATCTTAGAATTGTTGCATTCACTATGACCTTTATCCCACGAAACATGGTTGACAGTTGTCTATTTAATTTAGATGCAGATTGGATTTAAGGAGTTCAATACGTAAACAACTCTGGTGTTTTGTTTTGTGGCAGCTTGAGTTCATTCACAGAACGGGTTGCAAAGGGATCTAAGAAATAATTGTTTCCCGATAAATTCACAAATGAGGTTCTGACTGGCATGGTGTCAAAGGCTCGGTTGACAACCAATCTACCAGTAGCTACACACCCTGTGGAGACTAAGCTTGTGCACAGGCCCGTCTGTGGACTAAACTGTTGTTTATTTCATATAACGGGTTTTGCCCTTACCCAAGGTATATGTTGATAAACACTGTATGCTCAGTGTTTGTCCAAAGCTAGCGAAAAAATTCACAAGCTTACTCGGGTGGAACTCGAACCCGCTACCTCCTGCTTACTAGTGCAGACGTCTTAACCACTCGACCACCGAGCTTGCCAGGGTCAGCTGGCCGGTCTGAGTCACGTGTAGCAACGTTTGACAGTTCCTTTGAGTCCAAAAAAAAGTTGATGCCCTGCTGATGATAGCAAACATGTCTGTCACCAATGCTAGTGTCTAACTACCGGTAAAAGAAATTCATTAAGTTTAATGGGAAATGTCAAAATTTCTTTTATTCCACAAACCATTGCATCAAAAATCCTGATCAACAGGTACACAAAAATAACAATGTTTTGGGTAGAAACTTGTAAACAAAAATTATGCGGCAGTTCAGTTTGGTAATACAGTGTAGTTCCAAACGCGTGTGTCATTCGGGTATGTTGCTTGTGTTGCAAGTGCCCAAATAAATATTGTCAGAGACAATCCAATTTATTTGAGGATTTGTGACGCTGGTGGACAGGAAACCTGTGACAGACATAACATTGGCAACCTTGTCCAGAATAATTTCTAAAACTGCCTCGATCTCTGTTCAGCAGATGAACAGTCTCATCCCTGAAATACCTCGGATACTAGCCAACTGCGTATGACTCCACACAGGCCAGCATCTCATTGGGCCACGGGGGTGAGTTCGGAATTTTGGCGTGACTGATTCAACAAACATCTGCCGCAAGATCTGGCCAGCGCTTTCGACATTTTTCAAAGAAGGTGGGAGATCTGGAAGGGCGGAGACTGTGACATTCACAAGGAATGTTTAAGAAGAATGTGGATTCCATATTATATATACCCCTGACTAGTAGAACGTTCCAGTGGCTAAATATTTAGAGGATGACATTTCAAAACTTCATTTTCATCTAGATTCTCAAGTCATGAGTGTCTATCTTAGTCATAAAATTTCACAATCGTTTCCGAGGAAAACAGACGATTCATGTCGACTCCTCTAAAAAATGAGAAAAAACTTGTACTTTTAGTATCATTTAAAAGTTTACAAATTGGAACTTGGTTTGTACCACTTGGGAATGGGGGGTGTAACTAAACAGTATTTCTGCTAAAGACGTAAATATCAGTTCTTTGGGATGCAGAATACGACGGATTATCTCTAGGGAGATGGCCCAGGAATTTCCATGGGCTTTTTATAGCAACATTGGCAATGAGATTAAATTCTTGAGGTAGTTGGATTTCCTTGTGATTAAGTTTCTCCTCCAGAGGAATCTCCGCTCTGTTTAGCATGGGAGCCGCCCCATAGCAAAGGCGATATTTACGGGCAGAAATCCCACAAATCCCTTCAAAGGAGCCGGATATTTTGGACCATCCCACAGCTGCTTGTCATATGCCAGGATGTTTTGAGATGCGAGGCCTTTTTACCTTACAGCCTCTCAATCCTTGGCGAACTAAGGACTGCCCTCGGTGGAGAATTTGATTTTTCAACCCTACTGTTTCACACTTGTTTCGTGAAAACCGAGCTGATCAGGCGAGTTGAACCCAGCAATGAGCACAAATGATTTCCAAACCAGGTTGAAAAATTCTCAACCCTGGTCCAGGGCTGGGTTAAGTTCAACCTGGGTTGAAGTCCATCTCGGGATTAGCAAGGGGGTGGAAAATTTCAAGTGTGAATCATCGCCAGTTTTCAACCTGCGTTAACCCCACAATTCTTTCAGTGTTAAAAGGTCTTTTAGTGTGCATGTAAAAACTCTCATCATGAGAAGTCTGAAACTTCAATTCAATCTGAGATCGGGTTGTGATGTTATTGGCCCCGAGCTGAAGTGCAACCTCAATCGGCGAAAGTACGTACGTACATGTACGTAACGACCATACATGCTGGAATAATCAGTCACGCGTACTTAGCGTGGTCCGCGTCAAATGCTCATATACATATACTTGCATGCCTCATGGCGTGCCTATGCGATGAGTACCAAGAAAACCCGCCCTCTTCTGTTCTGCTCAGAGCAGATACCCTGGTAGAGAGCAATTGAGAGAGTAATACTTGATTTCTATTTGTTAGCACATAAATGTACATGTACTTTCTCAGCAATAACATCAAATTCAGCTTTAAATTTAGCCCACTGACCCTCTCACAAAATATTCCCAACATTTTACATGTATTCCTTACCGACAATACAAGTATTAAATAAAAAGGGAGATTTCTAGTTCTACCTGTCGGTTAAACACGGTTGACATGTTTTGGTTTTGAGTAACAAAAGTTCCCATTATAAGCAGAGAAATTACTTGGAATTTTGTCACAAGAGAAAATCAAATAGCTAGAACGTAGCCTTCAAAAATTCAATTTAATTAACAGAAATCCCTCGACAAAAGCCATCAATAAATCCCACTCACAAAGAACCTCTCCCTATACTCTTTAAAAGAGAAAATTCAGGTCTTCCCCCGTGGTCCAAACCCAAAGAAAAGCCACTGAATCCACATGTACTATGAATAAAAAGGCCTACAAAATAGATCAAAAAATGTCCTGCCAGCAGCTCGGGGAAACAATAATTATTTTATGAGTGGCTGCTGCTAGGCAAGAGATAGATAGCTATTGGCCAGTGGGTTGACCTCTACCTGACCTCTGCTGCTAATAATGCCTGGAGCATGCTCATTAAAGGGATGACTGCCAATGGCAATCTCATTTGTGTGTACATTGTTAGCTAGATACTGATCATTTCTATGGACCTTGTAGTGAGATGTGTGGGTACATGTACCATTAATGTCTTGTCTCTCCTTTGAGTGTGGGCCATGTATGTACATGTACATTGTAAAATTTATGTAGTTCTCAAGTGGTAACTATACCTACCAGCACCTCATATGAACCTTTGATAGAGGCCCATATGATGAGGGTTGTGTGAACCTTGTGTGAACTAATCTACATGTATATGTACATGAAGGCCCACACAAGAAGGAAACCCCCTTACTGGGTAACAGTTCATTGGGCATTTTTGGGTCAGGGTTAGCGGTGGCAAAAGGAAGACGAAAGTCAGTCAAGGAAATGATTACCCAAAAAAATCCAGCTGAAAAAAAGGTGTTCACTGCGGGACAAAAATAAATAAGCAATTTTTGCCAAGTTTTCTGGTGAGAGCAAAGGAATGTCCACATTGCCCATGCCTGTAGGTTTGACGAAACTGATACGGGTACAGAATACGCGACGTCAATACTTTTAATTTTGGATTTTTCCCCTGCTTGATGTTAGGCCTAAATGTAAAATACTGGTACATGTCAGGCAGGGCAAAAATCCAAAATTAATTCAAAAATCTCCACAGAGCAAATCCATCTTTGATATACACGTAGTAAATACTTTTGCACATGTAAATGTATACATTGTGGCTTGACAAATTGGCTAAAGATCGCTATTTTATGTGGTCCTTTCAAGAAACCTTTTTTTTGTATACTGTAGAAACTACTGGTAACACTGTTTATTTCTTGTAATATGCAGGTACGTAATGCATGTACTGCACTCATTTCTCAGCAAGAACACACTGTGCACCACTGTTAAAACGTCACATTTGAATATTAACCTTGGACATGCATGTACATGTAAATTCACCTGAAGCAAGAAAAAAGGCTTTAAAAGCATTCTCTAAATCTCTCCCATTGCAACATCACACCAGTGTTCTAGCCACGGTGGGCGGCGCTGGGCGGGCCAGCCCGGCACTGAAAATTTGCGCCCAGAACGTAGGTCCGAAATAAACTCTGCTGCCCAGCACGAATTTCCCCAGATTGAATAAAAGTATTGCCAATTTTGTGTATTTTGTTCATATTCCTGAATAAAAGTTCACACTTTTTTGTGTTTTAAAATGTGAAGCACTGATTCTAAATGTTTACAAGACGATATAATTTCCACTTTTTAGCCTAGGCCTACAGTACCGTACCTGTACAGTACATGTAGTGATCAAGCAATGCGCATCGCACGCCACATGATTCCGATGCCGATGCCTCATAAGTCTGACATTTCATAGGTCCGACAATTGCGTTTAATAGTTCCAACGGTTTTTTCGGCCCATGGCATATATGTACATAGATCCAACGCCTCAAAAAATCCAACGTCTCGAAAGTCCCACGTTTGATTTGACGCTCATTACGAGCGTATGAAGATGGCGCTAGGAACGAGACTGGTTCCCGGTGCCAAGTATGGTGAACTATTTATGACACGCAGCGTCGCGTGGGCCTGCACTCCTCCCATGTTTTGCAGTCAATCGCACTGACACCTCATATTATAAGTCCGACACCTCGTTGGTCCGACGTCGGATTTATGAGACGTTGGACCTTTTAGGTGTCGGAACTACGAGGCTGAAGAAAAAAACTTGCCCATAAATCTGATGCCTCATTACTCATATGTCCAAAAATTTGGATTTTGAGGCATCGGACCCAAGAGGCGTCAGACGTACATGTATGATACGCACCTGGTCAAGCCACCGAGTCTCTAAAAAGACCCAGTGGAAATAATCTTGTGGGGATGAGAATGGACATCACCCAGGTTAACACGTCACCAGGCGCGAAGTGGCCAATGACACCTTTGGGTTTGGTTTGGTTAATTTCCACATAACACTTTATAAAAGAAGCCCCAACTTCCTAGGATGGACATTCACACAAACTTAAAATAATAATTATAGGGCTCAGACAAGATGAAGGTTATCTGCCCCTTCATATAAATCTATCATACATGTGTTTCCAATTTACAATTTCTAATAAAACGAACAGAATTTAATGTGATGATAGTTATTACTGCCGGTACGTGGCATTCACCAAAATGCTGCCTCTTAATGTACATGTAGTTGACTCTAGTTACAGCAAAGTTACAGGGCCCAGACAAATTACTGTTACAACCCGGACTTTGTTAATGAAAGGAGTAGAAAAACAAAGAAAAAACATGAGAAATTAGGAAAATTGGGATTATCAAACTTTGTTTTTTTATAACGGTACTTTGTGAGGAGAGTGAACTGTAGACAGCATGCACAGGCAAGTCCATCAAGATTTCAATTCTGTCTTCAAGTCACACTGTCAGAATCAACTCCCATAACATGTATGGCATATCCCAACTAAACAACAGCAAAACACATGTATTATAAGGAGCCAGTGTCTCTCCCCAGGCACAAAACTGCATGATACTATAGTGCCAGCAAAGATCAACACAGCTCCAGTTTTTAATCATCACTACTCCATTCCACCATGTCCATTACATGTAGCGCTCCGCATGTATGGTACCAGTGCATTCCACAGTCTTGTTGCAACAGAATGAGCAGAGAGTCAACACTCACTCGGTTATTGAACTTTGCTCCCTTATTAACAGCTGGACAACAACCAGGCTCAGCCTGGGCAATTAGGGCACCCTACACAACCTCACAAAAATGTCTCACTAAAGATCTGTTGTCTGAATGTACATGTACATTGTACACCATACAGAGTACATGGCCTACAGGTATCATGCAAGTACTGTACATGTATTTATTGGAAATATAAAGAATCCTATTACATGTAATTCTTTCCACACGGCAGGACATTTGAAGAAAACTGACGGCCTGGTGTTCTCCAAGCTCTAAATTATGACTAACAAAACTACTGAAATAAATTGGGGCCCAGGGTACATGTAGGACTCTGTCAAACATGTAGTGTACTTGGATGGAATTTCAGGCCATTCATAGTGAAGGACAGCAACAAGTGGAAAGGCTTGCAGTAGCACCATGCAAAGGAATGCATCTCTAATATGAGTACATGTATGTGTGGTTCAGAAAAGAACTGGGAGTATACTCCCGGTTCTTTTCTGAACCACACATACTTATAAGAGAGATGTTCCTTCGCATGGTGCTACCGCAAGCCTTTCCACCTGTTTTTGTCATCTTTTGAATTGGAAGTACCATACATGCATCTTCACGTCAAGTCTTCAGGGTGTTTTTTTGTTCCATGCCTTGCAATCGTTTAATTTTGAATTGCTTCAACTATAATGTAAGCAATCACATATTTTAAATTTATCGGTTGCATCATGAATTGCTGTATTGGGGATACATGCAGTTGCCCAACCACGAACAGTCATATCCTGTGTACGGGTACAGAATCTATAGACAGTATGTCACTAGAATGAACTATTTTCATTGCTTTCAATATTATTCTTGGGTTTTCTAAAACAGCTAGCCTGCTTTTTCAATTCAATATGGAAGACATGTGTATACATGTAAGAGCATTGGGCTGTCCCAGAAACAGTGAGATTTCCCTCTTAACTTTTCATTTCATATTCAACTTGAAGGCCTCGGAACTGAGAGTGACGAAAAGTGAAACAGATGACAGGCAGATTTCCAGTGAATCTCTTCCTGGCATAATTGTCCCGGTGGTTGAGAGCAAGGAGGAATGTGTTTTATTCCTCCATGTTGAGAGCGGACATGATTTTGTAGGAAATGAGAAATGGATGACAATAAATCAATTGGGTTTCTCCCTAAAAATCTCATTATATTTGTGAGGAAATACACTTGTTTCAATGCTGATACAAATTTATCGTGGATTTTGGCCCAGCCCGACGTGTATTTAACACTGTATACTCAGTGTATGCCCCCGAAGGCTTGTGGAAAAAAACCCACAAGTGTATTCGGGTAATTTACATCTCCCCAGTGCAAATCCATCTTTGAAATAATGGTGATACGTGTACGTGCAACTGGTTAAAAGTGACAACAGAAAAGGACCCCCGGTGGAATTCGTTTCAAATGAAATAAAATGACACTTTAACGGTTACTACTGTAGTTGTGTGCATCAATAAAGTCTGTTGATCCTTTTGGCATCACATTCAAACTCGATTGGACCCATTTTATTTTTCATTTCAAATCTATCAAATTGACCTGCTGAGAATCCATTTGTGCCTGCTTAGTTAATCTAGGCAATAAATACATGCAGTATCTGCCATCCACTCAACCCATTCTTTAAAAGGTAAAACCCACACCATCACATTCATCAAAAATATTCTAACCGCGCTGATCAACGTCAGGCCGATAAAAAAGAACACAGGTCATGCCCGAGTCTTGCCTGGCGATAGCCCAGATCAGAGACACATACAGGTCAGTGCTGTCAACAACCCCTCCCCCCAGACAAGCAGACTGCTCCCGTCCTCTGTTCACCATCAAACTCACACACTAAACAACGGGGACAGCGAGTCTCCCATCCAAATGTCATAGCGGACCAGCGCTACATGTAGGTGCGGAGTAACCCACCACTGGTGGGCAGACTGGCTGCATTTATTTACCCTACTTCAGGTATTTCTGAGCCACTGACCGATCTCTGTGTACATGTATTTATTTCTTTGGGTTAGGCCTTTACATGTAATTGAAGGCTCTTGATACCAAAGAAATGTTAGCCTGTCTTCCTCCCTTTACTTCCTTTGAAGATCGGAAGTAACATGCCGCAGCTTGTCCAGATACCTTAATATCTGAGCAGTTTTACTTCCTCATTTCTAACTTGTAACGGATTTCAAGAAGAAGTATGCAATGCATCTGAACATATCCTGGTAAACACATGAAACTAAAAAAATAGATTTGAAGCTTTGCATGGTGGAAGAGACGTGAGAAATGGGTTTGTGGGTACACCGGTTCTTTTAAGAACCACATCTCGCCCAAAAGAGATTGATTCCATGGTGTACCCGCAAACCCATTTCTCAATCTACATGCAAAAGTTCTTATCTAGGCATCTTCTTCTGCACTCGACTGGCCGCCCGAGCTGAAGCGCACCACCAATCGCCAAAAGAAAGACAGGTGGTTCATGGTTACAAGTGGGTTCTTGCACGTGTTTGCCATGTACATGTACGCAATGACCATACATGTACATGCCGGAATAAATTAGTTATGCGTACTCAGCGTGCCTGCGTCAAACGTATATACTTGCGTGCCTCGTGGCGTGCCTATGCAGTGAGTACCAAAAAAAAAAACCCCACCCTCTTTTGTTCCACTGGGAACAGATATCCTGGTAGAGACTAATGAAGGTGAACTCTGTAACTTCACATGTGAACTTTAATTCCACAGAATGGAGGTCATAAAAGATACGATTAATGTCCACATACAAAATGAGATAATCAACTACCGGGATGTACAATCAGGTTTTAATTTTTATTTATTTAAGTTTTTTTTAAAGACTTCAAATGAAATACATGTGTCTAGAATTGAGTAACCTACTGGGTACTACTACTGGGTCAATTCCTCACGAAAAAAAAAGAAAAAAAAACATGATTCCTTTCATGGTTTTTCTTGGGACCAATTCTATCCAGTATCTGGCCTGGAATTACTCAAGCGCACTTCACACCATCACCTTCAGTTTAGCTCACTGTACATGTCGCAGTAAATTTCATACAGAAGCAAGTCTTGTCACACTGCACATAAATTTCCGGCATCATTTCTCAAACTGGTAAGTGAACAAAATTCCTAGAATTAACCAAGACACTGGGAGAGTGACATTTGAAGCAACTTGCTTGGATTCATTCGAGAGTGTCACAGCCAATCACGGGATGATTTGAAGTGACCACGAAGAAGACCAATGGAGAAATGGTCAGCTTTAGAGGAGGGAAGAAAATTTGATACAAACATTCCAAGGAAACCCACCCAATAAGGTGCATTTACAAGAGGTGGGGATCGAAAACATAATCCACACGCTGACCTGGATGGGATTTGAACTTCCAGTCTCAGAGTTTTTCAAGTCACAGTATCCCATCAGTCAAAACGGCATAAAATGTGCTTGAACAGGTACCACCAGTGCGTCAGTAGCGGTACATGTACATGTATGACGCCAACGCAGCAACGGCTGTCAATTCCCGTTGCCAATTTAGTCCATAAAATGCGCTGCTCAGTCTAGCGTACTCCAACAGTTGACCCCCCCAAAAAAGGAAAAAAAAGAAAAAAAAGGAGAAAAAATGCCAAAATGAGAAGGAAAAACAAAACAAAAAATCCACAACTCGTTTGTGTATTCTATGCACAGAGTGCCAATCATTAGAGACTGCAGCCAGCCAATCGAAACCAGATCACGCGCGTATGACACAACGCAACCTGTGTCCCCAATCCTGGCAATTAATCACCCAACGAGAGCGCAGACACTAACCCATATTGATCTGGGTAATTTAGGGCATCTGAACTGAGGAGGCCGATTTGGTTCCATACTGGAGCTATTCTGTCAGCATGCATTTCCGCTCTCCACTATTTAACTGTATACTGCACCCAAATCTTTCATTCTGCACCATGAAAAAAAAACCACGCACACACTAGGGGCCCCCCAAAATACCATCAGTCAAAATTTCACAAGCTTCATTTATTTACATGTAGCTGTAGTGTGCAAGACTCTTTGAAGGATTCTCGAACAAATTTAACGACCCTAATTTGTTAATTATTCCGGACTAAACAGCATCAGACACTAATCACAGGATTTCTGGACCACTGGGCAATTTTGGGTTCTAGACAAATTTACATTTGGGAGTTTAAAAAAGGGCTTAAACATTTCGTTTCAAATTCCTTTTTGTAAATTTATGATTTCATTATTTAAAATCAAACAAAAATAAAGTCTTACTTATGCTTTGATTCGAACAGTTGAGAGACACAAAAATTTAAATTTCCACTCTGGAATACTGGCCATTTGTATTTTGAATGAACGCAGACATGCAACTTGGACTTGGACAAAAAAACGCAGAAATTCCCATCTTTATAAGACTTAGTTCAATGTTTTTCAATTTTCAATAGCATGAGTGAAAAGTGACAAACCAGGAAATCAACTGATCCGAGGAAAAGGTGCATGCCTGGTACATTGAAGTAATAATAAATTCCTCCTTCCTGTTTCAGGTAATTCCATGGATGACAGGCTGACACATTGGAAGGGCTTTTTATAGTCCTTCCCTTCCGTAAAGCCAATGTAGTGAGGTTGGGCCCCAAACTTCAGTACTTTTTTATTGATCATTGAATATTGATTATATTTGTCTAGCAATCTCCACAAAGACAACAAATACCTGATTTGCACAGTAAAGGCCTAAAGCAGGAGCATAGCCCTGGACCACTAAGCAGCATACACGTCTGTTTCCGTCCCACTCGCGCCGGTATTTAGAATTTTTCCCCCTTAATTGAACAGATGTCTGTTACCCATCCACCCACATCTCTCCATCCCGTTGTCGCTGAGGCTCTTCCATCTACGTTGCCCACAATTAACTACCCCCCACCCCCGTACATGGAAAAAAAAAAGTGATCCGTCTGCAGATACAGGCTCATAGACAAACGACGATGTGCGATTGCCGCGTCACAAGCCCAAATGCGGGGGCGGACGGACGGACTTGTTTATTCAATACGGGGAAGGAAGGGCCATGCCAACAAGGCACTGCTGATTGTGGAATTTTGCACAGCGAATTAATGAGCGAGTGTCCTGTTGTTTAATTGGGGGAAAGGGTGAATCAGTGCACCTCAAATCCACGGCGATTTAATTGGAATATGAATCAAGGAAATAAATGGAAAATCCAAGCAGACAACGAAGTGTAAAACCAGAGATAAATTTTACTAAAAAAAATAATAAACAAATAAACAAAAATGTAATCAGAATCTTAGAGATTTGAATACAGGCTAAATTTTATACATAATGAAGGGATTCAGGTTCGTAAATAAAGAACAAGAACAAATAGTTGTCAGGTTACGTAGACTTTGCTGACTCGTCACCCCCTAAAAAGAGTTACCTTTCCCAATACAGTGCACACAGCATTTGAAAACTGTGGAAGGAGGGAATTATTTTTCTTTCTTTGGAGGAGAGAGGGTTGCTTTTTGAACACTGACTCAGTGTGCAGGTGGGTAATTCCAGAAATTAAGGGTCCATTTTTTTTCTCGTCCCTGTCACATCTGACATACATGTATGATTTTGTAAGTTCAGAACACATTTACAAGAGTGATGACGTAATGCAAATTACCCGCCAAAACAAATAGTCATTGTTTGAAATCAATTACGGCGATATTTCCAGGTCAAATAACAAAGGTCAGTGTAACAGGGACACTAAAATGTCACACTTTTGGACACCAAATTTCTGGAATTACCAAGCTAAGGTATGTACATGTAGGTGTTGAATGGTTAAAAATACAGCAGCTGTAGCAAGAGAGACTAGGTTGTACCATGAACAAACCAACACCTGTAATTAAGGGTACAGCACTATGCTACATGAAGTACATGCAAGTGTTGAACCTTCCTGCACCACATTCAAACCACAGTTGACCAGTTTGTTAATTTGCAACATCCTAAACACTCCTCCCCACTCCAAGAAAACCCTTTAGGGCTACATGTTCAAAATGGCTCAAGCAAGGAAACAGGAAGCCTAACTAGTCTTTAGACTTTGTTGACCACACTGACCCTTGCACTTTTATTGGGGTTACATAAAACTGTTTACAGTATGGTCTTCCTATTAGTGAAGATGATAGCCACATCACCTGTCAGAATTCACTAATTAATTGTCAAGTAGATTTAGCTCTTCCATTTAGCGTGCTTGACCTGCTGGGCTCCAGACACAATCCAATTGGAATTTCAGATGTAGGCGCGACCGATGGATTCAACTTAATTACCCAACAACGAAGGACAGAGTACCAGCAAATATGATATGCTTAAGGTTTTTATCTTCTGAATTTGTTTTTTGAAGGTGGGCGCAGAATAGAATATTGACCTGTCCCGTTGCACTTTTGCTGCCCTTGAACAAGCCTTAAAAGTATACAGAACACTGCACTGACATACAGCTGTATACAAATGAATGGGATACCAGTACTTGATATTTGAGAACCAGCACTGAGGCCAAAAACCTAGGCTCCAAGTCTCTGGGGCCAGCGCACTATTTGGACCACTTCACATACATGTACCATGTATGGGGGTATGGCTTACCAAAATGATTTAGGTTAATTGAAATGCAGGTGGATTATTCCATGGGAAGGGATTTTTACCCTCAATCCCCTCAAAGGAGTGAATGACAGATGCTTTCAACCCAATTGTGCCCAAATTTTCCAAACGAAAGTTGTGGAAGTTTGTAGAGGTATTTTTATTATCAGGGAGAAGCACTCACTGTTGTCTGGAGACTTGTGAAAAAAAAAATGACCACTATACTCGATGGGACAAGACCCAGGATCTGCTGCTAATGAGAACCGACCTTTCCCCTTGTGGACGATTCAAAATTGTTGGGGGAAAAATAGAGTAAAAGTTGGTACAATCTGATCTCAGATTTGAGCGACTAAATGGTCATCCCAAAATTACTTGTCTAACTCCTGAATTAATTTGGGAATATTAACGAGGCCAATGCCATGAAACATATTCATCAATAACAGTACATGTGTACATATACATGTATATGTAAGTTCTTACTTCTAGAATCAGCATTAAGGAAAAAAAGTGGCAGGATACCGCAATGTGACTTCAAGGAAGTAGTGGAGTGAGTTGACTTAGCTATTTATAGACTTCTTATTGTCTTGATGAATTGTGCACGGTACATGTACATGAACGTGTAGTCATGCCACAAGATGTCATCATTCCCGTTATGTCCTGCATAGATTGGCCCACTTTGATTCTTAAGGGCAGCTACAGTAGATTAAAATATGTCGTGTCAACTTCTGCATTTATACATATACAAGTATATTCTCCGTTTTTATATTCGTGTTTTCCACAAGTCATGCAAATTTCTCAATTTCCAGGGCATCATTTCGAAAATGATTGTCCACTGCAGACAATAAAGTCAGTCACATGAAATGGATCAAGCCGCACATATACAGACATGTACTGTACAAATCTTGGACAAATAAGGAATCAGTTCAAAAACTAAACTAAAATCTGCTAAAAAGTTAACATCCCCAAAGCTTTTACTCTTGACTGCATTTCCATTTCTACCGATCCAAGACAATCCCTAAACATTCAGCCCACTCCATCTTTTCCAAAGCAAAGCCATTGTATCACAGACAAAAAATCCTTAGTCCCCCTAACATTACCTAAGGCGATTAGCCGATGGTTGGATGATCTTGAAAAGCGTCTATCAACCCCCCCACTTCCCCATTCCCTCTCCATGTGACTGACTTTATTGTCCGCAGTGGACAATCATTTTCTGTATGTTTGGACAATCACTACTCAGAGGAGTATAGTTAACCACAGATTTGCATGCAATGGTGTGGTGGGGGGTTAGGTAGGGGTCATTCACAGGCACAGTAACACAGGCTAATCACATGTTGAAGCACATGATGTTGGTCTAATCTAAAGGGCCCAGGCTTGTGGTTTACAAACCCCACAGATTTGGCGGGAAACATTTTGGGAGTGTGAGAACACAAAACCTGCTCTCAGGCTGATGCATACATGTTTAGGCAACTGGACTAGACAAAAGGATAAATTGTCCTGGCAACCAAAGGAAGCCATTGTTAAGTGTCTGGGTAGGTACGTGTACATTTACATGTACACATGCTGAGGTTAACAGAAAAATGGTAGAGGACAACAGGGCAGCAAACTTGAAAAGAAAATCTTGTACGTGTAACCAATCAAATCACAGGTTGCCAAGATCCCTAATGTTATTGCTGTGAATGTCAAACAATTAGACATAACTGTACCCATGAATGCAGCAGCCAGAAAACTTTCTTTTCCTGATTTGCAAACCACCTGAAATGATTGCAAGTACTTCCTTGCGCAAGTTGTAAACTAGAACGCTGCCTAACCTTGGTGAAATCTATCACAACCTGTTCTACAATGCATGTGACACACACACAAAAAAAGCAATACCAGTGACGTTCTCGGTCTCGCCACTGTACAAAGTTCGGTGAAATCCACTGCATCCTACATCTACCTGGGTCATGGGAATCAATTCATCACCTGAACAATTGGATCACAGGGGCATTCCACTGACGGATTTCAACACATGACAGAGGCATGTAGGGCACTATATATATTTTTTTTTTCTCACAGCTGTTCTGCGGTCATGTGCAGACATGCCCTCGTGAAAGACGGTAACCATACTTTTGTTACCGAGTCAAATTACACTTCAACTTTACAGTTACATGCATGGCCGTGCTTGAACGATAATTCGTGGAGGTGTATGGATGACTCTGGCTAGCAGTTCAAGCAACTTTGAAGGAGTGCACTCTGGACAACGAAGGATGAACTTGTCAAGTATTCAAAACCATACCTGCTGAGACGGGTCATGTCCTAGGTTATCAGTAGTTATGCACATCAAAAAACAGGGGTGTGAGCGGCCACTTTAAATTGAAGCTAAAAACAGCTAGCCAAAAGTTGAAATGTAAAAAGTTCCTATACTTCATCAGGTGTACAAAAAAGCTGAAATTCAGATTCAACATCTCAATTAAAAAAGCTCAAATCAGCTAAAAAGCTGAATTCTCACACCCCTGATAAATGTAGAGCAGGGACCTGAGGGCTGCCACAATCATATAGGGTATAAAAGTCCTCCTACAATGCAATTTTTTTCCCTTTTTTCTCACATTTTTACTTGGCGAAGACAGCTCAAATGTCGTTCACAAGTGTCTTGTATCCCAATAATTCCATAAATGCTGAGTTGAAATTAGCAAATACACCCGCGGACAACGTATTTTGCAGGAAATTTGTGAAACTTCATGCTTTCCGTCGCGATCTCTGAACAATCTACGTTCGTCTAGAATGCGTATATGCACATGCGCGAAATGCATAGTAACCGACTGTCCCTTATATGCGGAAGAGCTGTGGGCGTGAAGAAGTCGCAGATAAGGCCATGTCCGAAACAAGCTTCCAAAGCTACAGCTTTGTCTGTTGTCTGCGCTTCTCCATGCATTTCCAATGAAGCAAAGACCTAGACCTAGCTCTGGACAACATAACTGATAGAATGTGGGCTGAGCTTTGAGGCCATTTCGCTGTGCAAATGCATTCTACTAGACGAACGTAGGTCATTAACGAATCGCAACGGAAAGCATGGAGTTTTGCAAGATTTCCTGCAAAAGATGTTGTCCACGGGCATATCTAGTAATTTAAACACACTATTTAAGAAATTTGGGATACAAGGCACTTGTGAATGACATTTGAGCTGTCATGTGAGATAAAAACATTTGAGGAAAAGTTCGCATTGTACATGTAGGAGGACTTTTATACCCTGGACGTTGATCACAATGCAATATAGACGACGTCCAACCTGGGCTACAGGTATGTACATGTATGCCTTAGGCATGGTGCCAAGATGGAATCTGTTGCTTCTTTGCCAGTGAGGGCGCTTCATATGGGGAGGCAAGTGCAACTCTCGCACTAGTGAAATCAAATTTGGACCAGGAGGAATGCTGGGATACAAAGGAGGAAGAAATGCTATCCTCTTCCGACAACAGCACCAACTTAGCAGTGGCACAGAGAGTCTGCTTGTCTTGCACAGATCTGGTTCTTGATCAGTGATCCCAAAGTTGGTTTGCTTTATCCATTATGCAGGCTCTGATATCAGTCAACCAATGTAAAATAACTGATCCCAATCCAGGGCCCTTTGCCAATACTCGACTCGGGCTCGGTCTCAAGCTTCGTTCCCAAAACCAATCCCCGACTGTGGGCCTGAAGCGTTTAAATTACATTGGATTACTGTAATTTCTGGCTTTTTGCATCTTATTTGATGTTCTATGGCACTATTAGACTGATTACTGTGCTTACAGTTTCAAAGTCAGCTAGTTAGAAAACAGGTGAAGCCTGAGACGGAGCTGAAGTTGAGTATTGGAAAACAGCCCTGATCTGCATGAAACAAACATGCCCAGAAGAACATGGATCGACACTTGAACATGTCGTGCTACTCAGTAGCTTGGACCCACGCACACTCCCTACATGCTTGCACATGATGAGATCGCACCTGCTCCTGCACAAGCAGTCCAAACCAGTGTATTCTTACGGGCATGGAGCTATTAATAACATGTTTAATAGCTCCATGGTATGGGTGACCCAACGGGACCTTGCTGGTATGAACAAAGTGCTGAGCAAGTGCCCCTCTTATGCGCTTCACGAGAACAGTCCGTCATTCATAGTCGTCAGTGTTGCAGTCGAGACCTCTTAATATCACCACAAGACCATCACAATGCTTCCAGTCTGAGTTCAAGTCACAAGCTATCCAAAGAACTGCGACAAAAGCATTCGTTTGTCACTGTTTACACGGTTACTTGTGACTGGTCTGCGATTGGTCTTGCGATGGTGTCGACTTTAACACTGACATTCACGCAAGGAATACCAGTAAACCGAGACGAGCCAATGCCAGAGTAGTATGGGCGTAATAAGATTGAAATGGAACTAGCTTGAAATACCGTTACGTGCAATGGCTCCGTATCCGGCACTGAGCCCCAAATTCACAAGGTTCCAAAACTAGTAGTAATAACGTGCACGCACCAGATCTTGATGTCCTGAAATTCAATCTCAAATCAGCAATAACAATTGGAGTTTTAGTTTGGTGTAGTGGATGGCACTGCCAAAGGTCAAATTCTCAGAAGCAACTATCTTCTCCACTTTTGTAAGAGGGAATGGTTTACATTTCAGTTGAATTTCAGTTTTCGGGACAATCTGAGCTTTTGATGTCTTGTTTTCAAGTGTACGTACATGCAAGTCTGAGACAGAAAGAAAACAGATGCACGCGAGGTGGTTCTGGAACCTCACAAAATCTGGAACCGTGACCGGATACGGAGCCTCTATTTGATAGAGAGACATGTACATACGTCTTCCGTTGACCCTCCTGCGACTGGCCACGGCGAGAGGGTTGACTGGCAAGTACGGGGAGCCCTCGCTCTTCCGCCAGGAGGCGGACGAGTCTCGCGACAGCATGCCTGAACCGGTGCCTCCAAGGCCTTGCTGAACCATGGGCGAAACCAACACTTATGTTGACCTCCTCTCAGAAGAAAAAAATCCACGACAAGAATCCCCTAATAAATCAAATCCCAACGCTTCCTGCCGTGAGCCCGTTGTTGTCTCAGCTTCGATTTCCCTCTTTTTGCTTCACAGGGTTGATATCCACAAACTAATGGAAAGATGCACCTAACAGAAATAATGCTGTTGTAACAGAAGCCCAAGCTTAACGTGGTCAGGGTTCAGCATTTTTGGAGCAACGAGGTACATATAACGTTGGCCAAAAGTTTGTCCTACCGGCTGAAGTCAGAGGCGGTGTTGCAGTTAAAGCTGCTGTCATCTTTCTTTTTGCAGCAGGAGAGGGTTTAAGATCCTTACCGCGGTTGCTTTAATCCGTGGGCGCATTCCGCTTGCGCTGAGATCAACTCCAGAGTTATGGCCCTTACGGGCAAAGCTGAAGATTGCACCAGCAGATTCCCAAGGGAAGATTCTATGACCGATTTACAAACTGGGTTTGAAAACGAACCAAGCCAGGATTTTCAACAGCAAGTTGGGCGCACCTGTCCGCAAATCACACGATTCCCATTTCATCGTGATGGTTAACACTCAAAAAAAGCACAGTTCTGCTGAACAACCTCACAGCTCATCAGATATTGTAAAATTCCAAAGACTGGCGAGGCTAGAGAGAAGTACAGGAGAAAATCATGTCTGACAATTGGAACAGGAAATCAGTTTTCTGAACTCTTAACAGTATCCAGGGATTTCTACACCCATACTACATATACACTTGTCCGCAATATTGAATATGTCATATAAGTCAAAGGCTCGATACATACACTGTACACAAACCGACGCTAAAATGTGGAGTCACGTTGCCAGTCTGTTTCTGTTGACAAACGAGGGCAAACAATGCACCTCGCTCCCGTTGACATTCACCGCCAGAGTTCACAAACGAGCCGGCGCTTCCAAAAAAGGTGAGCCTGAACTCCTCCAACTGACAGGGGAAGAATTTGACGAAGAGCGAGAGAGAATGACGACAACCAGGGGGATGATCCAGACAAGCTGTGCTGGCACACCATTCATATGTCAAGCCTCGCAGGGCCTGCAAACCAGCAGGACTATGTCAAATATTTCCTGTTTGAATTCAATATCTCCTCCAGGCTTCAACAGACAGGGATGGCTACGATGTCATTGCCGTTGAATCACCTTTTTTTCACCCTTTCTTTTGAAAAGGATGTACGCCTTTCGCTGAACCAATGGTCCATCGCTGCCGTCACAACATGCCGGAGATTTAGCTTAATGTGCCCTTAGCACTGTACATGTACACAGCCGGCTTTTCCACTCCTACATGTACCTGTATATCCAGTGCGTGATACACAGACGGTTAATTTTCTCAAAAGCACAGGCTGCCTGATTCAGCTCAGCAAACAGCTAGATCTGCATACGCCCACCAGGCCAGCCGACAGTGCGTAAGAGAATCCCCTTGATTGGCCAGACACAATACCTGTGGGATTACAGTTGCCACCGCCAGCCACCAATCGAATGCCAGGTCAGGGAGGGGTGAGGCATTGACTGCTTGGCCACTCAGCTGGCAATCATCTGTGGGTAGAATTTGGGCTGTACCATTCACCCAGACAGGGTGAGTCATAGTGACTGAAGTCCTGGGGGAGGGGGACACACATCAGTGGGTTATGATGTCTACGCCTTGTGTGGTGGCTGCTTTATCTGCCTCCCCATTAAAATATCCCAACAGTAATATGCAAATAAACAACGCATACCAGCTTACTCATTATTCTGTCATCATTAACGAGAATGGTTAGTTCCATTTCCATATTTTTAGAAACTTGTATACATATAAATTACTTTCTACTAACAGGTAATTATCCAAGAGGCATTTTTGTAATTATTCGATTAAGACTGGGGTTTTCATAAGCTATTTACCGAGTCTAAACAAAGGTTCGTGAAGATATTTGTACATTTCTATATGCTGCAGCAGAACTAAAAACTACATGTAAGTTCTTGTGTCCATCTTCATGCTCTGATCACAGAACAATTCTGTGTCCAGTAACTTGCTTTACAATGAACAGTCGACATCTTCTTTTGCTTTACTTTGTTTTCAAAATTTTGTAAAATATTGTTTCCAAATTGATAATAAAATGGTCAATATCAAAGTCTTTGAGTCTTTTGTACAACATATAGTGGGAAGATGGTCCCTGTCACCAGTGGCTACTGTCGCTGAAGGCCCAACGGAAACTCACAAACTTGATTACAATCACGAGGAACTGAGGAGGAGAGACGTGGACAATTTGGTTTTTTTTTCACTATACCGGCATATAGAACAGAACGCTGCCAAAATACTCCTTTCATAACATCTGCCTTGAGTCTCTGCTGAACTTAGCCAGCTGGGACTATCCTTAGTGTTAAGACAACACGTGTATCATTCCAGAGTATATGCCAGACGATAACACTTAAAAGGGTCAGCATGGAAGGGGGGGGGCTTTACTAAGTAGCACTGTAACTCTGTAATCGCTATGTAAACATTATCTCCCATTGGTATGAGATAAGATGGAGTGAGCATATATTCTATTGTGTTCCAATGACTAAAGGAACATGACAGACAAATTCATATAGATGTGGTTAACTACTAACACTACTGTTTGCTAACATGTATTTTAAATAATTATGGGGAGGAAAAAATCAAATAAAGATTGTAATAAAGATGAAAATAAAATTCCGTTTTGAAAAAAAAATCCATGTAACTGGTAGGTTTCCAGTCAAAATCTGTGAGTAAACAGTGTTTCTTTAAAAATCGGATTTGGTTGATGTTTTAAACCAGATTTTTATAAAACAAACAAAAGCAAAAACTAAACCCACCAAAACAAAACATACGATTTCTTACCCGCCCTAACTGTTCAATATTGTCTGAGCGTTATGTACCTGTATCTTCACAACTACCAAACCTCACAAAAAAGATGCATGTATTTCAGTTTTTGTGAACTGGTGAAAGTGGGCAGAATCTCAAACTTGGTATAATTTGTGAACACTCATGTACCAATATACAAACTGTAACTGAAAGTGACTATATGAAAACCAAGCAGAAAAAAAGAACTAGTACATGTAAAGTAAAACTCATCAAATAAAAAAAAAATCAGCTAACACAAGTGTACAGTGATACAGTACACAGATGTTTGACAGAATGTACTCCAAAAACCCACTGCGATGTGAATGCATAATTCCGTGTTTTGCAACACTGGATGATAATATCGGCCCGTCCTTGAACTTGGTTAGCTAAACGAAGAAGACTCTGTTCGGCTTTTTGCACCAAAACAACGGCTGTTGTTGCTGCCTGTGTAGCTGTTGCGCTCGCTGACACAAGCAGTGCTGTCATGCGCGTGAACAAGTTGACAGGGAAATCAATAAGCGTGCACTGCGTCTTTGATGTGCACTGCCATTTTATGTTTTTGTTTTGTTTGATCGTGTTGTTTGCGACAAAGCGCGTACATGTACCTGGGGAGGGCCTCTTTTCCCGACAAGCCAGTGAACAATTTCATTTCCATAAAAACTGCACAGCAAAGTTCACAAGCAACATGTACAAAGCGTTCTAGTATCACTCTGACAGCCAAAATAAGGTTAACTGCACGGTAATGTGGGAGATTTTGAAAGCTGTAAATCATTGACTTTCATTTCACAGCCTTGATTCGGTTAAATTTGTCCCAATGCCAAATTAACACCTGAAAGCACAACTAGGGGTGTGTGTGGCTACTTCAAATTAAAGCTAAAAATCAGCTACATGCAGCAAAAAGCCAAAATGTAAAAGGTTCCCATACTTTTGTACAGACCAGGTGTACAAAAAAAGCTGAATTCTCACACCTTTGATAACTTTAAAATCAGAATTCCTTTGTCCAACCAACATCAAATTTGAAACCGTTTCAAATGCACACTGGGTTCACTCAGTGTCAACGGTTCATTAAACTATTTTTTTATAGAGCAGCAAACAACGGGTGCTCCGAAACTGAATGAACCCTTATTGACTTGGTTTGTCCCACATTCATTTGATTATCTACTCATGGTACACAAGGCCTATATTTTTTTTCAGGTTAAACTTTGCACAGTAATACACTTGACTGCCCGATATTGACCCATTAAAAATTTTTTAAAAGAAGAGATTTTCTGGGACGCTCCAAAGTCTTTCAATTGGAGGATGCAATGTAGTAAAAAAAGAAGAAAAAAGGAAAGAAACCTGCTTTTTTGGCTTACAACCTTTGTACCCTTAGCGAGTACAACACTGGTAGTTTGAAGTTGACTGAAAAATTTACAAGGGAAAAAAAAACACACAACTACCAGAAAATGTCAATTTTTAGCAGGAAATGCGCTCAAGCCTGCAACATTTATAGAATGCTACAACTGTTTGGGGGAGGGGACTAAATTACAAACCACTAAAGTCAATCAAAACGGTTCCACAAGGTGGTAAAGTGTGAGGACTGACGGAAAAACAAAATGGAGAAATGAACAATTTATGTGTTTCAGTCATTTTCGCATACATGTACGTGTACATGTAGTCATAAAAACAGTAACCCCCAGCAAAAGTGAAAGGCAATAATTGTAAGTGGATTTTCAAGTTGAACACTGACAATGAATTTGCAATTCGCAAGAGTCAAGCTGTATTGAATGTTCATATAAATATACCTGTATTCCCATGTTGTTATGTAAATGTAAAGAAATTCGTCTCAAAACATGGCTGTATGTAGCTAATGCCAACATTTTCAGTTTCACCAAAATTCACCACAATTTGGAAGAGTCTACTGGGAAAAGTACATGTACTGTAAGTATACAGACCAGCCACTATCTTCCCAATGATGAATTCTCTACGGATTTATTTCAGGCGTTCGTACTTGAACATATTAATCACCAGTGGTTTCCTACAATGGTTGAATTTGTAACATTTATGTACAGTAGTTCAAAAAGGAAAGTTCTGTAACCAACCTGTATGCTTGGTTTGCTCATAAAAGACCTTGTTTTGAATCCTTTAAAAACATACATTCTGTTTGAAATTAATTTCAGATTCCTCACGCTTTCATATCAGCAAACTTTTTACCTTCAAGGGGCACGAAACCCTACATGTATATGGATCCAATCTGAACAGGAACAAGAGAAAGCGTGTATTAGCATGGAAATGATGGCCCTTTAGTGGGAAGTTGGGAGCCCGTGTGACTGCTCAGGTTTATGTGCATTTGGTGAGAAGGGGCCGTGTTCAGTACGTGCAACCAATTTTGGTTGGAATGAGTGGTCTTCGAGTGCGTGCCGGGCGCGTGCAAAGAAAACTGCACACCAGCCTGTTTCTCTTATCCTTTGCCAGTGAGGGCGCTCTTCAACTCCGGGAAGGTTACAGCTGGGACTTGCCTTCCTCAAGAAAAGATAACAAAATTCCCTCAAAGATCTCCAGGTGGTTACTAAACAATCTAGGAGGCTACTACGTGTGGGTCTAAAGCAAAACAAAGAGCTTACATGCAATGTCTAAATCTGTCTTTGCCCATACATGCAAACCATGCACATACAATTTCCCTACAATTTTTCCCCCCCTTATTTTTTACTTAGAAGAGACAGACAACCATGGTTAGCACCTTAACTGTCACTCAGGCCTACACATTTCTCCACGTCATGCCATAATTGCCCGTTTTGTGTTCACATCACTGTCCGATCACTGCCCTTTTTCAGAAAAGTGGAGCAATGCCTGCGCGTGTAATGGTCCAGAGCCTGCCATGGGGGAATTGGACTTGCCCTACTTTAGGACAAGTCGAACGGTGTTACTGGCCGACTAACGGCACGGTAATGAGGCTGCCCATACACAGGATCACGCAATCAATTGGCCACTGTGCTGTTGCTCTGGACAGCATGAGCGACGGGGGTTACCTTATTTCGCATAATAACGAGAACCTGATGGGCCCCAGCCGTTTCTGGCACACAGGAAAAAAACAACAAAAACAGCACTTGACAGCAAGTTGGTGGGTTTGACCATTAAATGTTTTATGCATGTCCATCGTTTTTCCTCTCTGACTCTAGTCACGACTGCAATTCTCAATAGGCCCGAAGCTTCTCCTTGCCGATTCAAATCACAGGGGAACAGCTGGTCAGTTAGCAGATGGTCCGTTTCCAGCATCACTGACCAAGTCCCAGTGAACTAAAAACAAAGCATTCTTTTACAAATTAAAAAACTACAAATGTAAATGATGGAAGGCCAGCGCATTTGTAATTTTTTTTTCAGACTCTTGCTGTAAAATGCCCGGTTCTATAACACGCCAAAACCAACAAGCCTCAGTTCAGAAGTTCAATGCAATATAAGTAATAACCATATCAAGACACACTGGACAGCTTGGGTTACACTGCCCTACATAAAAAAACTATAGATAGTAATATAACATTTGGTGTTTTTGTTTTGTCTGGTTTGACAAAGAAAGCAACTTCCTACTCCCCTATTTAAAAATGACCAAACACTGAAAATATATACAATTATCTGACATCATAAACCAGGTTGCTTTCGTTATCTACATCAATTTCTTTCCTTTCAATTGTGCGGAGCAAAGGAAGGTGGGTTAAACATGAAAAAGTAACCCTTTTAAATATTGTACTGCACGACTTTCAAGGCAATGATCAATCCGAATGTGTGCACAGCACAACACTGGAGAAAAAGGCTGTACATGTCCATTGTATGTTGACATAAAAAGGTTATGTCGGAGATCTTGTGATGTCTGATTACACTTCATTCATATATAACTTACATGTATGCACATGCACTGTGGATCAGAAAAAAAGGAAGTGAAAACCATCTTAGGAATTGGGTTTTGCAATAGCTTGAGTCTTGGGCTATTAAATTTCCTCTCCACCGCATCCCCATGATTAACCCGTTCATGTGTCGCCGTCTCGTCCTGTCGCTTCGTCGCACACTGTCCCATCCGTGTGTGCTCATCACATACCAAACGCATTATGCATGTGACCCATTATGTACGTCCTGTGTGCCACTAGCACATCGCCCATCAAGCTACCCCCCCCTGCTGTCTGTCTTGTCTGTGTGCACATGTTCATGTGCGGGATTGTTTTGGCTGTTCCAATTCTCAAGCTCACTCCCCCAGAGTCTGGATTGCATGTTATGTCTGCTTGGAAATGGAATGCAAATGCGCAGTGGGGTGAAAACACCCATGCTTAACAAATTAGACTTGTCTGTTTACATTTTCTGAAACAAACACAGTTTTTGAGAGTTTTGAAAATAAACTATGATTGTGTTTGTGTATAATGAGTTGCATATTACCAAATCAAGTCTGTACTGCATCTGTTTTTTTTTGTGTGTGATTTTGCTGAAACTTTTGAACGGTGTCTTCAAGTTTTATGAAAAACTTCTGCAATCTGATCGCTGATGGGGCTGTTGGTTAAACCAAATTTGTGTGATGTAATACCAAAGAAAACACTGAAACTGGTATCCATGGCACGACGGTTTCCACTACAAACGTACATGTACGTGAACATGGAGCTACATGTACATGTAAGTGCACCACGTAAGTACTGGGCACCAGGTCCACTGTGCAGCATAATCTCTTTTCTGTCGAGAGTTTATTCTCTTCTCTTCATGATTTTACAATAATGCCAAAAATGTGCGTCACTGGTGGATGAATGAATTCTGAGAAAGAACCCGAATTTAAATTCTTCGAGTTTCTGAAGAATGAGAGCATTCTTCAAGTTTGCTCTTTTGTCTGCGGCTAGGCACACACCCAGGTATTTCATTTTTACATGTACAATAAAGGACCGGACTCGCAGGAAAAATGGGTACAAAAACTGTATTTCATTAAAACAAAAACGTGTATGGCAAGCAAGATAGATTGACATGTGCCACTTTTGCTAGACTTGGTTCTTCTGAATAAGATTCAACATGAAAAAAGTTAGCATTGTTGGAGTTGGTCTTAAAAAACTAACAAATCAGAAATTTTGTTTTCTGTTTTACCCTAAAAATTCAGACTCAGATTCCAATAGATTCAAAGTCCTCTGCTGAATATTTTTTGCCATTCAGCCAAACCAAAGACATCAATATACAAGAACCAAGAACATATATGGTTCAAACTTTATGCTGGTCCACCAACCAAATTCGATTAAAATCCATGGCGGTCTAGCGAAAGCCCTCATCTGGGTAGTCTGACAGTCAAGTAAAACAACAGTCTAAAATAAGCGGCAACATGTTAATCGTTTTGGAAGCCCTCTAGGTGCTGCTGGTTTTTGAACCAAATAAAATAGAACCTTTTGCAACCAAGACTAATTTGGTCCCTTGCACCAGCCCAGCAGAAGTAATGCTGAAGTCTATGAATGCAACAGCAGTAAATTGTCTGAAACTTCTGTTTTACAACACCCATGTGATTGCAATAACTGTCAGCTGACTACTGCGTATGGCCGGTCTCGACAGCACTATGACTTGACGTTGGCAGAACTGCATACAAGATTTAAATCAGTATGTGGATTCATGCACTGCATTGCAGGGGTACCGGTACATATGTATGTAAGTTTATGAATATGCATCCCACGTGTATGACTGTGTATGCATTACGTGTGCTATGAATATGCAATACTGATTTTCTGATTGGTTACTGGTAGTTGTTACACCAACCTTGTCACGGTTGAGATTTTGTGTTTGGTTCGCTCGCAACGGGTACTGGACACAGTCAAGAATAAAGATGTAGGCCTACAATACATGTACATGTATGTACATTGTATGTGCGGTTCATTTCACTAGGCATACATGTTCATAAACTGTTCCTAATGATATGAATTTTTTTTGTGTCTCTGGGATTGTGAATCAAACAGCAGGTAACCACTTTGTGTGTTTAATTTGCTTGAGAAAAGTCAGTTCAGATTGGTTAATAATTAATAATAATAATAATAATTTATTCATTTATAATGCGCAAATTTCATACAGATATACATGTACATGTATGTCCAAATGCGCAGTAGATTGGAGAGACTTGTTCCCATCGCTGGGAAAAGTGGCAAATACTCTATACACCAATACTTGTGACGGTCACGTCTGATCAAATAATAATCCTACATCAGTCACCTTTGCACACTGTACACAGATTGTGACAGTCAGGCCATGTCATACATGTAACTCATGCGGCTTCGGCTTGAGATAGCATGCGTCCCTATGGGGAATGCACGAAGCCGCTAGTTGGATGCTTCCATACGCGTCATGTTATTCAAAGCTGCAGCCGCAGTGATTCAGCCACGGCCCCAAGCCTGCGGAAGGAACTTATTAATCAACTGTTTCTGGTCGTTGCGGTGACTAACAGCATCGGTGGCACTCACCACAAAAGGGGCTGGGTCAGACCGCAAGACCTACAAAAAACGACAATGTTTGCAAGAGGGGAGTTTTCTATGTGCGCGCATGCTCCTGAGGTTGTTTTGTGCCAATGCAGTAGCTACAAAGACTGTTGGGGTGGGAGGAGTCCAGATGGTGTGTGGGAGGGGGAAGGTGGTGGGTGGACTCAAACTAACAAGACTACTCTACTGACTCAAGCAGAACACCAATAAACAAAAATGAAGTCAAACCAACAAACAGATTTTCCTCTAAAGAAGGCATTCAAAGAGCAAAGTGCAGCCACTTTGATTGAGGAACACTTTCAGAAAGGATTCACAACCCATAAATTCCGTAAAACCTGAAATGGTATTTAAATTTTAATAATGTTATTTCTATTCATCAACTTCTCTAATTTTTGTGTACAGGAACATTTGGGTTCCCTTTTTTTTCAGACAAGAAGAGTATGAAATTCTCTAAACTTTGCACACAAATTGTGTTTTCCAGGTGCATTATGCAAGAAAACCCTCAGAAAGATTGCAGTGACCTCTGACCTTACATGTACATGTATATTCCAACTCTTTCTGTTCTCCCTCATTCCTTAATCTTACAAGCGATTACCAACTTATGACAATTCTCGCTGAACAGCGTATAGATTGGATGGATAATCCACTATGCACAAACATGTACTGTATATGCATGCATAGGACAATAATGACAGTGACCATGGTGACTGTTCTATTAAAATTCATTTTTCACAAAAATCTACTTGAGAAAGTTACATGTATTGCATGCTGTCTTTTAAAGAGCATTACGGTCAAATAGTAAACCAAAAATCTGGCTCACAAAAATGTATGACAGGGTGTATAAAGTGCAGTGACCTTTTATAAATACCGGTACATGAACTTCCTTAAATAAACAAGTTCATCCAAAAACTGTCACATGTTCATCAAGTTTTGGTTTTTCCGTTGTTTTTGTGAAAAAAGGACAAAAGGTTAATCTACACGAGGATGGAATGGGTGTACAGCTTATGTGCACTTCCATTCACGAGGCAAATTGCAGATCTCGCCTATGTGTTCAGGAGTTTGCGTTAATCTTGTTATTTGGGCTGGGTCAGTTTTCGAATGTTTCACCTTCATATTGATCGAATATCCGAATATTCGGTCGTACCAACCGGCAGATTGTTGATGAACAAACCATATATGAAATCAGTTGCAATGGCGCACACAATTGTACATTATGATCAATATAATAGCTTCTCACTTCTAGGAGTATCTCCTGCCACGACTGGCAAGACTTAAGAGACCAACAATTCTTCTTGTCCTGTTAGAAATAGCTATTCCTTTTCAATTTTTTCATGAACAATTTACTTATAAAGTTTAATCATAAGATTTCCTTTGCTTTTCATTTGAATCTGCTTGAAACAAGCCTCCATAGTGCAATTTTTCTCATTTAAATTAAAACAACATCCTCTAGTCTTTTCATGAATTTTAAATTTGAATATTTAAATTTGGAAAACAACATTTGAATAGTCGATAATGGATTGAATATTCCGATATCCAGCACAGCCCTATCTGTAATTCATTACAATCACATGCAACCGCTTTTGGGGTCGCCAGCTAAACGCTAGTCGAAGCGTATTAACAATAATTTGCACAAGAAAGAGAACCATGAGTCACATTCGAAATAAATGCTCATGTCAAAGCATGCTTGCTGATTCTTCCCGATCCAGATCTGCAGCAAGAATGAATTATATTTCTGGACTAGAAAAAAACATTCCTTTCAAAGGGGGAAATGCATAGACCTCCGAGCTAACAGAGGTTGACAACAACACAGAGCGTGAAACTATGCCAAATATTTTCACCTATCATGGTGCAATGGTCCCTATATTTGCAAGACTCCAGAGGGAGGTCAAACATATATTGTAACAGCCTTTTCAGGATGTACATGTTACAGGCATTTATAATATTCCCCTAGATGTGCTACTGAGTCAGCTGGAACATTTTCCAACCGTAACAGGGAACATCAAGTCAAGCCGAAGTGGAAATTCACATAAACGGCCCTAGATTTAGTCAGTATAAACTTTAGAACTTGATGAAACCTGAGAAAAGATTCACGACAAATTTGGCACGCACGAAAACATTTTACTCGTCAGCCGTGTACTTCCTCTATTGCGCATCAACAAAAAACCCCATTGTCATGTTAAGTTGCAAGGTGAACTATTAATGTCTAATCACCGCGATCACGCAACCAAACAAGCTAAACAAAAACGGTCCGTCTTGAAATCGGAGCCGTTGACCCGATTTCCCGAACGTGCCTGCCTTCACCATGATCAAAGTGTGTCGTGATTATCAGACGAGAACTGAGGCCACAGAGCCGAGAGGATGACAGCGCGAAAAAAAATCGCGGAAGGCCATTATGCAAATGAGGCCTCGACCAAGACATGGCAGACGCGGCTTGCGCACTCCATTACACGCCGCGTCGATCAGCTGACGAACCAAAACACAGCCACGAGGTCGACCCAATTTCCCCCGGCAAACGGTCCAATTGTCCCTTTTACACCAGAATGTCACACGCCAAACCGTTGCTGAGTTATCCAGTATGTTTCTCAAGTACCGAATGCCGACTCATCGCGGGAAAAAGAGGAATTTAGAGGGAAGTTTTTAGGGGGAAGATCGAGAGCCGGCGACATAGATCACGATGCCGGTGTGTACATGTTCACGGACTGTGTACGTAGCATGCAAAAACTCAGCCAGTGTTTTTCCGCGGTTTTACACTGTCAAAACCTGCACTAACTACCATCAAAACTACACCATAACCACTTCTGAAACATCATTTACAAGAATGGATGTGAATTTAATGAAAACTGACATGTCTGAAAGGCATTTACTAGCTAAGTTTGAGTTAGTGGCGTATGCCGTCACAGACGGCAGAAACAGTCACTGCGTGATTCACGCCTCGGCCCGGCTGAGTCAGTCAATGCATCATCATCCAATTACCCCACTGATAATTTCTCCCATCAAGTCGCCCATGGTTAACAATTACACAGGGGGGAAGTCTGTATTTTCGAGTCAACAGTGGTGTGTAGCATTGCTTAGATTTTAGTCAAGATTTTGAACACGAGGTTTGAAAAGGTAAACAAGGAAGTGATGACCGACGAAGGTAGTCAGGTGCCGACATGACCGGCTCGACCGCAGAAAGTGGGGGTAGCGCCCTCCAGGAAAATCACCCCAAAATATGCTTCTTTCGGAGAATTAATGTCAGAAAAATACACTTACCTGTCTGGTGGAAAGTTAAGTATTCAATTTTGGTACCGGTGCTAATCAGATCCGAGGTCAGAAATCCCCCAGGGTTCTTCAAACCCTGTGTCCAGGGGTCACTCACATTGATGAGCCACTCGCAAAGTGGCGCGCGAAAATGAAAATTTAACGGGTTTGTTGACGGTCGGGCTCCCTTCTGATCTCTCCTCCGATCACCATCAAAAGTACCTAAATAGTTGAGGAAAACTCCACTAGAATCCAGGAATGAAGTTATTCCGCCGTTGTGATAATTTTTCCCCTCACCAACAGAGGTCGCATCGGCGGTGTGGGATTATTTTCCAATGCAGATTCTCGATTGAGTTCGGCGCCAAAAAATAAAATGGCGGAAAGTCTACCGCGTCGTTCTTTATTCGAACGTCATCACGGACGCGACCTCAAGGCCGGTAGCCGTGGCGACCGCCAATCATTTGTCGGTGCGTTTGATCTCCGTTAACACCACGCCTATTTACTATGACAACGGGGACTGAAAAGGCCCGGATGAAGATGATGTCATTCACGAAAACAAAAGTCGCGTAAACGTTCCCGGATGCTACAACACGGTTTTGCCGCGAAAATTGTACTTAAGATGTGGCCGGAGCATGGTTGGAGACGGTGCTTCTGCCCAGAAATGATTGTTGAAATTATCGAGTCATTTAACAGAAATAAAAACTAATTTAGGTTAAAGTTCTGTAAGGCACGTTTTCAACACTAGCTGTTCGGATGATTGTAACCGGCTTTATCATTTTTGTGAACGGCTGAGTCATTGCGCAACCAACCGTTGTAAACACGTGGTGACTTTCTCGAAACTGGTACATGACTCACTTTAACCAACGTGGAGGGTGACAGTATTTCCATGGTATTTCGGACAGAAAACTGTGGCCATAGGTGAAGAAACGCGTGGTGAACGTGAACAAACCCTATATTTTTTTTACCCCCTCCCCAATTTTATTACTATTATTTTTTATTTCTTTAGAACTTCAATGGCAGGGCAGCGTTGGAAGTATGATGAGCGCGGAAGGGTGGGGGGGGGGGTTGGCATGACGGTAATTACACGTGATAGGAATGTGTAAGCGTTTGTTTTTTATTTTGTATTTGCCTCTGATATCAATTAACTTCAACGCGCTGATCGCGAATCGCCAGCGACTAAAAACACGACAATAGGTGGCGCTGTTACCAATTGATTGGAACTGCCATGCTAAAAATCTAGAATGCAGTTCCAGTGTTTAATTAACTCTTTCAGCTCCCTTTTGGTCCCAGCTACCCGCCTTAGCGCCAAATTGCACGAATCAGTGATCACGTGACTATATCTATGAGGAATCCGTGTTTTTTTATTTATTTATTTATTTATTTTGCTTTGTTTTTTTAAACTTTAAACTGGTCACGTCGCCAGTGCTCTGTCTCGGTAACAAATACCGGTATGTCTAGGCCTATCTATGCAAAATGCGGGCATTGAATAAAAAACTGAAAATAATCATTTTTTAAAAGGTGTCAAAGGGCACTGATTTTTCCATTTGTCTTTCGAGGGATTTTTGTCGTCCTACACTGAATTGAAAAAAGTTTCCTTATTTCTGCTTCCTTTTCCATTATCTAATTTGATTTTATTTTCAAAATATTCTTTTTTTTTTGCATTTTTGCTTTTCCCCCGATTTTTGAAATGTGTAATTCTGTTTGGACCTTTTTTCTTACAAGATGCGTCGCAATGAACAGATACTGTCATCCTGCTAGGGTTACACTTCCTTCATTTTAGACATTAAAGTATCAGCAAGAGACGAGAGATTCGTCCACCGCTTGATCTTGGACAAAATTCCAGTTTTTATAAGGAACAAAATCTGGAGGGAGAGAAAAACAAAACACCACCAAAACACGTCAAAAAAAAAGAAAAAAAAACTGTTTTAAAACTCGGTCTCCTAGTTTTCTCTGATTTAATTCTTTGAGCAAAACTACGAGCGAGCTGAAATACTGCCCCCATACCCCCTACCCAACCCAAAACCCCGTATCTCAAGAACTGCGGCGACGGAACGATTTTCAAAGTGGGGGAGTCAGTTGTGAGATCATCAGGCATCAACCCAAAGCAAACAAACAAATTCACAGGCTGATCCATTAAACCCCATATTATAGGACCTGTGGGGTACTGCCCCCTTCCCCCGCTAGTGGTGTGACTTTAGACCAATGCCCAAGGGGGGGGGGTGCCCCGGGCAGGGGGCACAAAGAGCCAGCATTTCAAAAACAGAGCTTTCACCTCGTTTGAGGGGCGAGGATTCCTTTTCCAGTAAAACAAATTTTTACTCTTGGGGGGGGGATCAGTTTGCCCTAACCCCACACCCAAGATCTTCCCCTGCCGCTACTCTTTTATGACCCCAAATGTCTTGCTCATACTGGGGGGGATTACATTGTTGCTGTCGCAGTCTGTGAAGCTATTTAATCTCCTTTGTTTTGTCTTTTATAACCAAACACGCAAAACAAGATCTCATGGTTTATACAGATGAATGAGCAGAAACAGGTTTAATTCTGAAAACTCAGTGATCGTTTATTACTTATCACAAGAATAATGTCTGTTTTGCAAATAATGAACAATTTTACACCAGCTTGTTGAAGAAATGTTAACTTCATCTCCTCGCTAGTCACATCGAAGCATTACATGTAATTTCTGTGAGTGTGACTCTTTCTCCTGGAAACTGTCACTCAAGACTGACGTCTTTTAAAAAATATGGTTGCCATTCCTTGGTGAGACAGAGTACCAGCGACATTCACATCCAAATTCTGTTGAGGTGCAAGGTGAATTACCAGCCAAACTTGAGCCGGGTCTTAAGTAATGGTGAATCAAACAGAAGAAGTAGAAAGTCGTGCCTGGGCCAAATAAAACAAAATCTTGGTTTCCCGTCCGAACCTTTTCTAAAGTTCAACGAGCCATGCATTTTTGTTTGCCCCAAGGTATTTTAATTTGCCTCCAATGTAGTTTGAAGTCCCCAAATTGGAAATTGGATGATGGTGAGGTATGTGGCACCCTGCTTCTGCCGACAAGTAATGGCCTGGGAATATTTCAAATCGCTAGGCTGAAATATCGGGGGGGGGGGGAGTACCGCGCCTTTTGAGGCAGGTAGAAACAATACTGTCATCCTGCTACCATCCAGAAAGTGATTCCAACTTGAAACACTCATTTCTAACAACGTCGCCATGAAATTTGCTGGATAATTTGTTTAAATAAAGTTTCTGATATTTCAACTAAAAACGAATGGATGCCCTCATTTTTTTCAGATGGTGGTGCTGATGATAAGCTCAATATTATTTTAATGAGGCCTTTAGCACAAACTCTGAGCTTTCGCATAAATGTGGTAGGCGCTGGTCAATAAGCGTGCGTATCATACGGGATATTGGTTGGTAACCGGTTTGTGCTATGCAGGTATCCTCGGTGTTCAACTGCTCAATAAAAATGTTGAGGGTGGAACACAGCAGTGTCTGAATTACCTGGCTGCGGCTTTTATATGGACGAGTGTATGGTGACGGCTGAAACCACTTCCCATAGAAGCGTGTACAAGTTCAAGATGCAGCCACATCATTGGGACATGGACTAAGCAGGCCTTTTCATTTTGCTATTAGAAGTCAGAAACGTTACATGAATAACTACGAAAACTGCGCTCCATACAGGGCCAAAAGGAACAATCACATCTTTACAATGAAAAATGAAGAGATTTACAAGGACAAAACCAGGAAAGGGATGTTACGGAAAAATTCAGGGGAAAAAAAAACAAAAACAAAATGTACTGGTTAAAACAGCGGGCCTGAAGATTAGAGACAGCAGTTGCTGGGAGGAAGATCACTTCTTCTTGGGAGGCGGTCTGGAAATAAAAATAACAAAAAAAACCGATTGAAAGACACCATGGGCAAATGTTGGTCCAAAGGGTTAACTCTAACTATTTTCTACTTTTCACAGAATTGAAATCAACCGCCGGACTCTCAAAGAGTTCGGGGGGGGGGTGGCATCCACAGCAATTTTTCCGATATCACCTCGGTGGGATTTTTCATGAATTTTTCAGCGCTTTGAGATTTTTGGTATATCTTTGCCATCCTTTGGATATCAATTCTGTGAAAATGCAGCGCCCATTGTTCTGAGATAGGTCAGCCAACAATGTAGGCTTTTCCACTGCCACGCTCCATGCACACGGATAAGCCTGTTTGACATTCAGTTCTTTTCTTATCGCGATATCCGATATTATCGTGATGACGTCATTTTCCATTCATGAAATAAACACGACCGAAATCACAAAGTCTCAAGTGCCACTCGATTTTGTCTCCGTTCAGGCTTCAACTGTTTTTTTCTATTACCCGACTTTGAAGTTGTAAGCGCAATAGCAAGTTTGATAGTGGCGCAAAACATCGAGTAAGATGCAAAGGAGCCAAACATTACAGTTCTTCACTTTGATTGAAACACGTCAGGCCCACAATCGGGAATTGGTTTTGGAGACGGAGCCCGAGACGGAGACAAAGTTGAGCATTAGAAAACGGCTGTGTATGTGTGCGGCACGCAGGACACTGTATGACAATCTCAAGTTCCGAGTGAGAGAGCCGACTTACGTGTAGCTGGAGTTTACTGTGCAATACATTACACGTGCGTACAGTCTGTTGGTTTGGTTCTGCCCCCTAATACTTTGAAGACCCTTGCAGCTGCTGGGGCCAACAGTGACTTTGTGGTTGGAGGTTTTCAATGGAGTATTTGTCTGGCCTAAATGCAGTAACGCAGGGCTCAACACACGGTGCATTGACTTCCCTATGTGACATGTACAGTACATCGTTTGGAGCTTATCGCGATAATTTTCGGCATATCGATTTGCACGATATCCCGATATGTGTTTGAACGAACGATACGATATCCGATATCAACATCACATCGAAATACCGTGAAATATCGTCATATCGAACAGGCTTAGTTGGCACGCGTGTAGCCTTGAACTCCAAATGAAAGTAACAACAAAAATCATACATCTGGATTGAGCTGAAAGTTTACATTTATCCTGATAAGGCATATCTTTACATGCAAGTTTTAAAAAAATTGGCCATGCAACAGCCACATTCTTGCAAGGGGGGTGATATCCTCCAGCCTCCACTACCTGTGAGATGGTCTCACGTAACCGGGCTCTTTTGGTATTACACCCTCAGAAGACCAAAGCCTTTTCGGATCACGACAATAAAATACTGACCTGTAGACGCCTACCACCACGGCGTGATCTCGCTCGTACGGCTCCAGCGTCAGCTGCTCCTGCGGCTTCAGCTTCTCCGCTTGGAGCTTCTTAACCTCGCCCGCGAAGACGACCTCCGGCTGGGCGGTGGAATCGATGCAGTTGGCCTGTAAAACACGGTCAACATTCAAGGCTGAAAAGGACACTCGCCACACCGAGCACGAAGCCTGCAAGATTTCGGTGATTTCCTTCAATCGACTGCTTCACACATTTTTCTGTCCTTTTCTATGCTTTTTTAGTTCAAGACAACAGGCCGGTAAGCGGTGCTTGTCAGCGAGCCGAAATTTGGGTCTCTTTCTGGAATGACATCCAGAGCTGTATATAGACCGGTTACCTGATGCCATTACTGCTGTGTCCCGCAGGGCGCGCATTCCTAAACTTGACAAACACGTCATTTTGGTTAGCAGCACGCCCCAACTGGCTGATGAGGAAGCATTCAATGTGCATCTCTTTTATTCACGCGTATTGGGACACTGCAGTGATGGCTCCTGATTCTTGTCACTAGATCAGTCTTTAGAGAGTGGCGCCAACTTCAGACTTTGGAACCACAATGGCTGCTCGTTACAAGTGCACAGACATATAATCCACCATTTTGGTTCCAGCAATTGAGACGCACATGTCACCACCCTGAGCTCTGAAGACATCATAGCAAGAGCTCCCTCCTTTGTCAAGCAAAGCCTGGAAAATTTTAAATACGTGAACACTGCACACTTAACTGCAGGTCAACAACAGGTGATGTCAAAGCTTTCATACTTTTTATTTAAAGAGGGATAAAAAGTTGCCCAAAATTTGTATCTCGGAAAGAAACCAATCAGAGCATGAATTCTTGAACCACTTCCTTAGTCAAACTTGCTCTGTGCCGTTCGCCTACACTCTAATCTTCATCTACCTTGATTGAGATGACAAAGTTTCCTTCGTTCTTCAGGAAGCTGTGAGCGTTGATGGCGACGATGCGCGCCTGGTCGGGTTGTGCCACGTCCGCAAATATGCAGTCGACCATCCCTGTGCGAGACGAAAAAAGTACCAAAGGTGAACTGAGCACGGGTGTACACGTGTTGTGATGTATTCGCTTTGAATTCCAAAATTAAACACTATTTAAGATGAGATATGCTCTCTATAGACGAAAGAGTGAAAAACTCACTCTCCAAAAGGTACTCACCGACCAGCATTCGGTATTTGTGCGGGTGTCTGGCGTCTTCGATGATGGGGATGATGTTGGTTCGCTTCTTGGCGACGTTGATGAGGTCGCGCCCCGAACGGTGGGAGAACTCCACGGCGTAGACGAGGCCCTCCTGCAAGGGTGGGCGGAGCAACCATGACAAAAACTGACAGTTGATTGGTCAGACAATAACACGTGTCTCCTTGGGCAGGATAAGTCAACTTGCCGACTTGCTATTTTCAAGCTTTGGATCATGCAAAACTCGAGCGTTTCAAATGTGTTAGGGGTGCTGAGTTTGGTAATGAAAAAATCTGGGAAATGGAGTTTAAAAGTGGCAACTTTGTTAAGCACATAAATATCGAAATCCTCCATTTAAAAAAAACAAACAGTGATTGGGCAGGTACTCAATCGGGATGAAAAATGGTTTCGAAGATCTTTGATTGAACAGAGACAACTGGTCACAGAGAATGGGCTTTCAGAATGAACTTCACCTGGACGCTCTGCATTCAAATTAACTATAGTGTAATAATGAAAATAACATCGCACCATATATAAATCACGAAGTATCTAACAGAAGCGGCAGAGCCAGGAATTTTCCAAGGGGGGGTTCAGCCCAGAGATTTTTTTTCAATGTTTCATTCTTGCAGACGAGCGGAAACGAGGACCCATTTAACTCCTGGTCAGAGACAGGAATGTATGGGTAAAGTGGCTTTGCACACCAGCTGGATTCGAACCACCCAACCCTAGAATCGGAAACTACAAACCCTTACCATTATGTCACATGTCCAAACAGACAACTTCTGACCTCTTTTAGTACCAAATAAAATTGAGCATATTTTGAGGGCAGAGAAGAGGGCAAGGATATGGTTCTGGCCGCTATCTTTTCCCTCCAAGCTTTGCTGTTGGAATTTACGTTGATCTTTAACGGCAAATCTTGCATTGAAATATTCCTGTTTATACCAGTGGCTGATTACACCACGAAAAATCCCAATTTTCTTTGGACCGAAAAAAATCCTGCGATCCAGAAGAATCCCGAGAAATCCTGATGCTGCAAGCCAAGGAGGGGGACTGGCTCGAGATCTGCGGGAAAGACGAAGCAGCAGGGACTTACGGGCCCAACAATGTCCGAGACGTGTGAGACCGTGGTGCCCGAGGCTGCCCCCAGGTACAGGACCTTCGACCCTGGTTTCATGTGGATCTTGTCGATGCCCCCTAAGATGGCCGCCGCCAGCTTGGATCGGAAGGGGTTCCAGGCTCGGTACTCTGTCTTGACTTCGCCTTCCTAAAATTGACATGAAAGACAAAAAATCGTTTCCCTGTTTTCCAGACAAGTACCTTCAGGAAGTGTTTTACAAAATCATGATTAGTTTACCTGGCCCTAGGATTTCAGTTAGAATTAAAAGAGGCTGTCTGTCCACTCCCTTAAACATTGCCTCCCACCTCCGACACATTTGCGAACCTGATTTTTCCACTGTATCTAATGTTGCTCTGGAATATGTTAGGAACATATTAACCCCTTCACACCAGGAGGCACCTAGACA